>JANHFP010005666.1:20167-32495 GCA_032468135.1 Calamaria suluensis | reverse complement strand
GATAGATAGATAGATAGATAGATAGATAGATAGATAGATAGACAGACAGATAGATGATAGAAAGACAGAATGATAGACATAGATTACCACGGAGCTAGTTTTGATGATAGAGAAGATACTGCTAAGAATTCCAGAGCAGATAAGCAACTCTTTTTGTTGTCTCAGATGAAGATGAATATGATGAAGGACCACAGGTAATAAGATTCGCCGAGATTCTAGGAATGGGAAACCAGAGGCTTGACATTATTTTACAGGAGAACTCAAAATACTGGAATGAGAACCCTGCCTCATTTTAATTCACAAGCATATATATAGAAAGTGAAGAGCTACAATTAATAACATACAAAATTGATTTAACTGGCCTTTTAATAAATAGTACAACAGCTTAATTGCAGGCCTCTATAAAACAGACTTTAAGGGAAACCAATTTTTATTCATTCAAATGCTAATCCTGAATAGCTAATTAATAAAATGTTGTAAAAGGTTATATATCACTTGCAGTATAGTAAATCAGATGCATAAATTATCTTTCCTGACAGCCTTATTTTCCTTCACTTTTTAATATTGCTTCCCACAGAAGCTAAGTTGTCAAAAGTCATGAACCTATAATATTATCAACTGTCATAAGAGATATTATTACAACAGGCAACACAGATACTGACTACGAAACGTGGAAGAAAGGGAAGTATCTAAGTAACATGAAATCTCTAACCATTGATATTCACATGAACCATAAAATACCGTCAGACACTGACATTCACATGTATGTTCACCTTCAAAATAATATCAGGGATACTTGAATATTTATTAGTGTGGATATATTATTAACCTAAATGAATTCATACAATGCTTTTACTGCCTTTGTCTTTATTATTTTTAAAATTATTCTAAAAGTAAGACATGCATGTGAACTTCAGTGTCCCTTTTTTGATTCTAACAGTTCACTTAGGTTCAAAGGAAATGGTAGATTTGTGCACAAGTTGCACCTATTCCTGGTCAGGGAGGTGTTGTTCATAGTCACTTGAGGTTTTCCTGGTTGGGCTATTGCAACAGGACTGCCCTTGAAGACTACTGAGAAGTTACAAGTGGTCCAGAATACAGGAGCATATGAAGTGTTTGGAACTCATATTGCACTACTGTTATGCAAGCTGTACTGGCTTAATTTCCTTTAAAGTCCTACTTGTCATTGGGCCAGGGACCATTCTCCACTGGGATGGATACAGTGGTACGGGTCCCATCCTTTTATTTTATCATCTTAGGGGAGCAGAAAGAATGCCTTTTCATAGCTGCTTGTGCCCTGTAGAATACACTTCTCCTTAGATCCAGCAGGTTTCTATTACTTTAGTTTTTTGGAAGGTGATAAAAAGCTAGCCCTTCCCAAAATGCTGGAGAGGGATGAAATAGGAGCATGTGGATGGTTCTGTTGGATGTATCCAAGGGGGATAATTTGAAGTGCCAGGGTTTTTTTTCACTGTAGTGAAAAAAGTTCAGTTCTTAAGATGGGAGGTCCTTTTGAATCTTTTAAATAAATTAACTGAATAAGGCATGCCCACCACTTTATTAGAAAAACACAGACATCAGTTCCCTAACTAAATCTCAAGTATTTCTAAGACTGGTTATTCTAAGTACAGAACCATAGATATTAGTGTAAAAGCTATGATGAAGAGATGGCTTTACTTTGGTGTGCTACAGCCATACAAGAATATTAATATAGACGTAAATAAGGTTTTCAGGATCCCTTTTTTCTTTTAAATTATAGTTGAAAAAAATTAAAAACATTTAAAGAGAATGCAATGTACTCATGCTATACCTCTGTATAGAATGGGTGCTGACCTTTAAAAAATATTTCTGACTTTATCCTTAATTTCCTAATCTCTCCATCTGTTACTAAACTCAGATACTGACCATTGTAAAAACAAAGGAAATATTGATGAATGAGGGAAAATTCAAAAATTATAGGACAATCTTCACCCCATGTACAGAAAAAGGAGGGAAAGCAAAAGCAGGTGAAACAGTTCAAGGCAAAATCAAAGTTTAGGAACCACAATATGCAAAGTTGTTCAAAGAAAACAGAAAAAGAGGGAATGTAATAATCTGGAAGAAGATATGGCTTCTTAGAACAGAAACAGAAGCACTAAGGAATATAATTTTTATACATTAATTCTAATGAATCAACTTTCAAAATATAATTTGGTTTATCCTATTTTATGGATACAGTATATGAAACCTAAAATAGTTTCACATATGTTCCTAAAATGGCATAAAGCAAATTCTGTTCATACTGGGTATGTAAAGAGCTATATTAAAAGATCAATATTATAACTGTTACCTGAGAAAGAAAATAAGCGACTGTCCACTGTACGAGCTATAGATTGCAATTTAACCACATCCATAGATTGTCCAATATGCACTGTGCTGGGCATGCTCCCAAGAGTTCCTCTCACAAACTCCGCTACTTCCTGTACTGTGAACATCTGCAATAGCTCATCAAAAATGGCAGGGAAAGAATTCAATAGAGCAGCCTAAAAAGAAAATGGAAATATGAGACTTTTGTGACCTCTGTTAGTATGAAAGAGATATTGGAAATTATGGCATTGTAACATAGGTTTATAATACAAAGGAAACTACAATATCTTAAAGATACTGAAGCATACGAGTCATGAAATTAGAAAGCTGTAAGTACTGTGATCATCTCCAAACCAATATAAAAGACAAAGTACTCTCTGCAGATTTTACTCTGCTAGTTGTTTCTGACTATGGGGGGCAGTGCTCATCTTTGTTTCAAGGCCATTGAGCTAGCGCTCCCCAAAGACATTTCTATGGTCATGTGGCCAGCATGATGTCACGGAGCACTGTTAACTTCTCACTGAAGTGGAGCCTACTTGTCTATTCCCATTTGTATGCATTTGAACTGCTCGGTTGTCAGGAGACCGGGAAAGGACAGGAGCTCATCCTGCGTGACACTCAGATCTCAAAACCTGGGCTGCCGACTTTCCAGCCGACAAGCTCAGCATCTTAACCACTGAGTCATCACATTTCCCCCTTCAAACCAACATAATACTTCAAAACATTTTCTTTTAGAAATATATACTGATTGTTTGTATTGTTGCAATTGCAACATTATGATGTGGCATTTTATTTTAGTTTGAGAAAGCAATAATTATGTACCATATATGGCAAATAATAGAAATAGCAGAATTTGAAAATATGACAATGTGCATTCCACAACAGTTTTATATCCATTTGTTCTTATATAAAATTGATAAATGCTTCCAGAATATGACAGAGTAAAGGTTTAAATCTTGAGTACCCATCAGCATATCATAATTATAGGATGTTCATAGAGTCATAGAAATCATATTTTCAATTATTCATTCTCTTTTTCTGCAGAATATTGTAGATCTGTTATAAAGTAAGAGGGCACCCTAAAGTAATATAGGTTGTTGCAAGGAGGATCTACAAAAAATAATTCCTGTCTCTTAGAGCAGTAGCTTCCACCATATTACAAACACACTCAATAAACAAAAGACTTATTTTAGTGCTTGATAAGATTTTTTTTCTGCCTAAAGAACACATTGTCTTATTGGAAAATTGAAACAAACTGTGTATCATCAGTGGAAGGACCAAATCACCAAGTGCCAAAGGCAAAATTAACAATGAGCAAGTCACCGATTTTGTGTCACATGCATACATACATGTACCTTGTGGTAAGGTAGGCAGTCAATAAATTTAATAAAATAAATAAATAAAATATGTGGCAATGAAATTCAGAAAGATAAAACATGTAATTATTTTATTTATTTATTTATTCATTCAATTTCTATAGCCGCCCAACTCAAGTAATTAACTCACTCATCCCAAAATTTCCCACTACATGTCATGCTACAGTTTGTTTTAAATGCATTTGGATGAGAGAGGTTAAGTATGGTGGAGCTTTAGAAGTAAATATTCACTTTCCAACAGGGTCCTCCCTCTTTCATTCCTATTATAATAATTTCTGACACATCATTACAGTGATTAGTTTTAGAAAACTATCATCTGAAATCAAAGCCATTTCTGAGCTCACTTTCAATGTTGGTGATAAGGAAGAACAGGAATATATTAGAAGATGGAAACATCAGACCTGTCCAATCCAGAGGAAACTTCTCTTTCCTATCACCCCAGTTATAAGTCTGAGGAGATTCTCAGTCATCCAGGTCATGGTTGTCCCAAAGGTGCTTTTTCAGGAGAAAACTGGACTTCCTTGTTTATTTTTTCTTTTGAAGATGTTTCATTTCTCATCCAGGAAGCTTCTTCAGCTCTGACAGGATAGTGGGGAATGGAAGGATTTATATTCCTTGCAGATAGCTGGTCACTTGCATCCTTTTAGAGGGTCAATGAAGCACATGGAGGTTTATGTGGTGCTTCAGTGACCCTCCAAAAGGATGCAAGTGACACCCTGTCTGCAAGGAATATAATTCCTTCCTTTCCCCACTATCTTGTCAGAGTTGAAGAAGCTTCTAGCAAAATGTCTTCAGAAGAAAAAAAACCAAGAAAGTCAAGTTGCCTCCTGAAAAAGCAGCTTTGGGACACCCATTACAGTTATCTTGTGTGGAAACCATTTGCAATACAGGGTGGAATAGCTAGGGCCTAGGAGGGAGTATTGGAGCATTCAAAATATAAGAATTAACTCTTTGTTTCCTAGCTGCAACCCCATTTCCAAATTTAATGATGGAAAAAGTGAGCAACTCATTCTCTTACATTAGTCAGAATTTTTTTTGATAGATGGAACAATACGATACAAGTAAGTACGATACAAGTATCTCTCTATGGTGAACAGTACTACCAGTGGGATTTGCAATGAACCTTAATGATACCAAAATGATTGTCAATGTTTCATGACAACATTGCACAAATAATGTAACAATGCAATGAAGTCATAACACTTGATGCAAATATGTCTTTAGGTATCCACTGTAGATCCTCATAAGTATGAGTGGTTTATACTCCATCAGTACCTGGCAAGCCAGAGCAAACAGTTATTATTTCCCCTGTTCTGGTTATTCATTTCTTTTTGTTTTATTTTGTTTTATTTATAGATTATGAAATACAGACAAAATAAATAAACATAATAATTAAATACTGAACCAAACAACCATTGTTATTTTAATTTCTTTATTTTTAAGATAAGTCAATTTCATGCCAGGGAAATATTCAGCAATTGTTAAATATTGCTATTATTTCTAGTGACAGTTATGTCAGAGGTGGTGATATCAAAAGACCTGTAATTAGAGAGAACACAATGCTCTTGACTATTTCCATGAAAAAAACCTTAATAGAAGGAGATTAAAAACAAGGCCAAAATCAATTGTATTTTCATTAAGGCTCTTTACAGCTGCAGGAATGTTTAGTTGTTTACAGTATGACATAACCCAAACTCAATATTTGAGTTAGTAAATATTCTTCTATGAGATTTTGGTTACTTTTTATTATCATCATTAATATGTATTCTTTGAATTACCAGAGATAATGCAAAAGTTTGCCATATAATTTCTCTCTAATGACTGGTGCTCATATTCAAGGTGACTCATGCAAACAATAGAGTAACTCTTATATTGAAACGTTCACTGTTTTGCAAATCATTTTACAGTTGCAAACGTTGAACTGTGCAATATATTTTAGTTCATTGTGCATAAAAATGGACTGGATAAACACTCATTAGATACATCCACGATTAAAAGTTGTACAGGATATGGGGATAATTACTTACAGATTTAAATGACGGCCTTGCAATGCCACCACATTTTTGTGGGGCACATGTCCCAGCTCCGCTCACCTGTCCTTCAGGCTGAGGGGCCTATGGGGCAATTAGGGTTAAGGGACAACACAGTGGCAAGTGGGAAACAAAAAAAGGTAAACTTTTGATGCATTAAGTATTAAAGAAGATTTTAAATGAATATATAATCTTCTCAAGTACTGTGTCAGAGGTGAAAAATTAAGGTTAATGGTTAGAAAATACTGCTATCAAAATTTTGTTCTCTTTATGGAACAAACTATTATTTTTACTAGATTTTTCAGATTTATTTATTTCACAAATATACTAATTAGCAACAATACTAATACCTCTTAGACATATTAATAAGCCTGGAATTCATATTATTTAATGGGCAGCAATTTAATATTTTAGAAAACTCACTTGCTTGGGACTTTTTACTGAATCAACTATTACTTTGCTGGTAAAATCTTTATAGAAAATGTTTATAAAACTGAATTATGTTAAATGTTTCTTTGTGAAGGGATGCTAAATATAGGTCACCCTGGTAACTTTAGATAACTATAAACCTACTCCCCAATCTTTCCTTCTATGGAAAAGTTTGTTAGGAGGTTTTTCTGTGGTTTGCAGTTGCAGAAAGTGCTGGAGGACACAGATTATCAGCACCCCCATTCATGATGATTCAGGCCCAGACAT
This sequence comes from Calamaria suluensis, assembly GCA_032468135.1. NCBI lineage: Eukaryota > Metazoa > Chordata > Lepidosauria > Squamata > Calamariidae > Calamaria > Calamaria suluensis. The sequence goes on along the minus strand of JANHFP010005666.1, from coordinate 26,047 downwards.
GAAACTGAATCCACACTGACTACTTTTCGGTCATCTTGAGGCAAGAGTGGGATATGAGTGTAATCCTTCCGATTCTGTGTGTTCTCTTACTTGCTTTGACACCATTAATCATAATATTTTTCTGGACCACCTGCAAAGGTTAGGAGTAAGTGACACTACTTTGTAGCAATTCATCGTAAACGGGCAGCTCCAGACATTGGTGGTGGGACTCTCTGTTGTGATGTGCTGCAGAAGTTGACACCTTGTCTTCTTTTACTTAGCGTCTACATAAAGCTAATGATAATGGACATCCAATAACACAAAACAGGTAGCACTGGTGTGCTGATGATATTCAGTTGAGGATCTTGACTCCAGACAAATAGAAGATATGACCCAGGTTTTATCCCATAGCTTGAAAGCCATAAAAGTTTGGATGGGAATAAAAACAGACTTTGGTACAATGTCAACAAGGGAAAATAGCTTTTAGTATAGAAGCCCTCCAATTCCAAAGGTATTCTATCTCTGGCTCTGGATGGGGATATACTTCTCATTCAGTGTTATTTTATAATCTGGGGCTCCAGCTAAAGAGCAGATGGCAGCTGTGGTTAAGAAGCAGTATTACAGAGGTTCATCTTGTGTAACAATTACAGTCTTTCCTACATTAATAGGCTTTGCTCATAGACACAACCCTTGGTTTCCTCTCTATTAAATTATTAAATTATTGCATAAGGTTGACAGTGAAGACCACAAATTTTAATTGCTCCACAATAAAGCCACTCAAGAAGTTTTGGATGCCCAACAGTGCAGTTGTGGGTTGCTACCGGTTTGCCCTGGATTGGACGAACCGGTAGCAGCAATGGCAGGAGGCTCAGGCCACCAGCCCACATACTTCTGTGGATGTGCAAAGTGTTGCACATGTGTGTGCACGCACCTACGAGCAACCCGGTAACAATGGGTTTTGAAACCTGTCCCTGCAACAGTCTATCCAAGGAACATGTCTGCTTTGAGAGCTACACTGCTTATCAGTATTGTTCTGAGTGCAATCCAAGATATTGATTGTCACCTTTAAATGATCTCTGGTTCAGGACTGGGCATCTAGGAACCGCCTTCTCCCAGTAATCTCTGCCTGTCCTTTGAGATCTGAAAGTGAAATTGTTCCAGTTGTCTTTCACAGGCTGTGGGGTAATTTTGTCACACCTGATGGTTAAATCTAAATATGGATTGTGGTTGCTTCTCAGAAACTTGGTGATTTATATTGAAATATAGCTATGTTTTTAATTTTTAATTTCATTACCATTTGTATCACTCAAAGACATATAAGATTGAAGCAGCATGTAAGTCCAGTAAAATAAATAAACTGAAAACTGATAGGATTGTTCTATGGTTTGCTAGAATTTTCTTTATCAATTGGTTATTTTCCTCTGAACAGTTTTGGTACGTTGTTAAGTAATTCTATTAATTTACAAAGGCAACAATAAAACACACGATATAGAACTGTAGATATTTATAACCTGAGTGAAGATGAGAGTCTCAGAGCTTCTGCTGTCCAAGCTGAGTACAAATCTGATGGACTGGAAAAGTTCTTGGATGCTGATTCTAAATTGTTCCTCCTCCATTCCACAAGTAGCTCTGGAGTAAAGGATCCGAGACTGAATAATAAACTTGAAAAGATATTCCAGTGCCTTAAGAAATAGGAAGGGAATCAGGAAAACAAAGAAGAAGGGGTTTATAAACCCAGAGAGGAAAATTAAGTACATTATTAGTATTCAAATTCTTATCCTTTATGTGAAGGATACTATTATTATTAAACTTATTTGCTGCCCATCTCAGAGTTTGAAGCGACTCTGAGTGGTGGGCGAATACATATTTATTTAGTTAAAAATCAATAAAATAAATCAAAATTTAGCAATCTCCTCCAAGAAAGCTATTTGCAAAAATTGCAGGTTGAAAGTATTTGCAAAAGAAAAAATATAATCTATTATTATTTGGCAAATTAAATTTTATATTGGGAGTTTTATAGGAAATTTTAAAATTTTTAGTCAGCCATAAAATTGGTTTAATGTTATTTTAATAGTTGTATTTATGTATTTATGTTTTTAGGTCTTTGGCTGTACACTGCCCCAAGTCCACAAGGAGAGGGGCGGTATAGAAATCTAATAAATGAATGAATGAATGAATTACTCACACCAGCAAAAGAGCAGTCCATGTCAGGCCACTAAAACCCCAGTCATAAAAATATTTCATTACCCAACTAGATAACATTAGTAGTGTTGAGAATAGGTTTTGCTATCTATATATAGTAGCTTGTCCTTCCAGTTTTGGCAAAGATGAAGTTTCCTCTTTGGTAGGATATTTGAGTAGGATATTTCACTAAGGAAGTTCCCTTTTCATTTTTCTTTCATTAGTTCTTTTTTTGTGAGTCTCACATGCAATTTCAGATTTCTGTCCCACATTTTTCTCTGCCTTCCTGCCTCACTGTCGTTAAAAAAAAATCAATAATCACACTTAAACTGGTCATTCTGTAGCCCCCCCTCCCAGGAATTTTGTGAAGAAAATTATTATTGTTGAAATTATGCTAGTGGCACAGTCAAAATAATATAGTAGTAAATAACCATTCCTGAAGAGAATAAATTGACATGAATTGGCTTTCCAAATTGGCATTCCAAATATGGTTCAAATCCAAGTAATGGTATGTCTGGCTGATGAGAACTAATAAGTTCAAAATAGCTATCCTAGATTCCATTTATTTAAAAATATCAGCAAAAAATAAAAAACAATTGAAATATATATATGTATATGTATATACATACTTGTTCCAGATTCTGCCAACCTAGCAGTTTTGAAAGCACGTAAAAATGCAAGTATATATATTTCAATTGTTTATTTTGCTGATATTTTAAATAAAGGGAATCTGGATAATAAATAAATAATAAATAATAATAAATCCAGATAATAAATCTGGAATCTGCTTGAATAGTCTCTGGTGATGAGCTGAAGGGCAAAAGGGGACTACAAAGTTGTTCCCTCCCATGTTTGGGTAAATAAGTATCTCTACAAACACATATATGTATATATGTGTGTGTGTGTGTTTGTAGAGGTAGAGCCAAATATGGGAGGGAACAACGTAGCTCCCTTTTGCCCCTCAGCTCATCACAAGAGACTATCCAGGCAGAAATCAGCAACAACAGTGTGCCGTATACATGTTGCTAATTGTTTTATATGTATATATATATATAGGATTTGAAAGCATATATATGCTTTCCTACAAATAATATCTAATCTAAGTGGGCCACTGTAAATTCAATTTGTCACTCATTCTAAAATGAATTCATGCATGTGACTAAGATTTCTGTTTTCTGTTTGCTAAAAGAGTTTTTGGCAGACACAAATCATCTTACATCCTGACCCCCGACTCTGATACATCCCAAAAAAAGTAGCTGGCTTCAAGGAATCCATAACTGGGTTCAAAGAGTCTAGGACCTGCAGAGGCTGAGATCACAGCAACACTGACCACTTCAGTATAGGTGACAGTTCAAAGCAAGATAGCTAATAGGCATAAAATATAGAAGAAGGTCCTTGCTAGAAAATAACTAGTTTTATCTGGCAATATTTGATTGCTCACAGTTGGTGCTCAGAAAGCAGGAACATAACATCTTCAATTTGTAACATATTCGTGTTAATCTCCCTCTAGTTCAGCTACCTTATCTTGCACACATTTTGCACTAAAATTGTCTTTACCAGGAGAAAATATCAATTTTTGGCCAAGAAACTGTTTGTAAAACAAGTTATGTTTAGATGGTTATTACCGGAGTGTGCCCTAGTATTCTGGGAAGAAAAAAGAATTAGATTAAATAATTGTGAAGAAGAAGAAGCTTTTTACAATGAACATAAAAATTTCCTAGAAAGTGAAGAGTTGTGGCCCGGGTAGGAGAATGGAGGGGAAAAGATCAAAAGAAAGAGGGAGAGAGGATGCCCAGGGACCTGGACCTGGAGGGATGGGGGGGGCTGTCACCCAGAAGGTTAAGATCACAAGATAAATAAGATGTTTGTTGTGCTCAATAGAAAGTAACTAGACATTTGGAGAATTAAGATAGTATTTTAGTAATTGTTTTGAAAATGTTGGAGCAGGAAATTTCCTGCTGTTAGTCAATTGAAGATTGAAAATAGAATGTACAATATTTTTTAAAAATATAACCATATTGTGTATTATGCACTTTTATCTCAAAAAACAAGACATTGTAATTAAATGGATGTAAAACCTTTCCCTTTCCCTTTTCTCCTATCCCAATAAAATCAATACATTATTTTGAGAAAAAAATATATTTATGTTGTTTTCTACTGAATTGCTTGTTTAATTTTGCTTAGGTTACCTAAGACTCTTCATCCAAGTAAAAGTAGGTTTTATCCTACTTAGCTATTTGAGATAAACCAGGATATTAATTATTAAAGCAGCAATGAATAACAGAGGTAGAAGGAACCTTGAAGGTTTTCTAGTCCAATAAAATGATTGTCCAATCTCTTCTTTAAAAACCTAGTGTTGGAGCAACCACAACTTCTGGAGGCAAGTCGTTCCACTAATTACATACACATATATTTTCATATGATTAGGAATTATGGATAATTAATAAATTTAAAACTCTGGTCTGAGAGAAAGTTAAGAAGTTGAGTGATTTTCAAACAGATGTATTTACATATCCTACCAGGAATACTTCCTGCATCTGAGCAAGCTATTAATTTCTTCCAGACTTTCATTTTCAGGGACCAAAATTGGGTTTAGAACTGGATAAATTAGCATTATTATACTTCATTATTTAAAACAGAAAATTATTCATTGAAGACACAGTATACCAAATGCCATTCCTAAGTTTATAAGTTTATAATTTTACAAAATGAGTTGCAGGAATTGTCTGTTTTCATTTGCTTGTGAATATTTCACATCACTACATCATGTTTTGAAGCCACATTGATTCTGTTCAGGTACTTCATTTTTTCTTCACTATAGAAATGATTTTTTACAACTATTTAGTTCTGATTCTTATAACATGTCTGTAATAACTCCCACTGCTGTTGGACTACCATTTTAGCCTCAAAAAACAGCAGAACCTAATGAAGAAAGCCGACAGGCTAGAATTTTTTTCTCATTGATTAGCAATAATTTAGTTTACTTAAAATTTATAAATAACAAAGAAGCTGCCTAACTGAAATATATTTTGAAGCAGAGGTAACATAGATACTGCTTTTTTAAAAAAATCTGATATTGTGCAATTGAAGTTCTAGCTGTTTTTATGAGTGTCCACATGAGAAATAAATTAAAAACCAGGCAGCTTGATTTGATTTGTACACTGTTAATTAAGTGTTAATGAATGATATCAATTTCAAATGCATTATTGTAAAATGTATCATCAAATGTATCTCCATAATGTTTTATGTCATCTCAGTACTAAAATATTTTTTCTACCTTATCCATACTAATAACTGTTAGCTATACTGAGAAAGGATGACACATTCTTTGTCACAATATTTGAATACTGATAGAATTGTAAGTTGTTGTAAACAATTGCATGGTCAATAAAAAGTGCACTGCAGGTTTAGAAAAGCAGATAAATTTTAAAAGAGGCATGAAATTATGAATATATTTAACCTTTTTATATCATTGGCGCAGTGGTTAGAATGCAGAACTGCAGGCTAACTCACTGCTCACTTCAGGAATTTGATTCTGGCCAGCTCAAGGTTGACTCAGGTTTCCATCATTCTGAGGTTTATTTTATTTATTTATTTATTTTGTCAATTATATATTAGGTAATGTATATAGATATAAGCATGAATTGAATATAAAAATGAATACAAATAAACAGAACATTAGGACAAGAGCAGTAGCCACGCTGGTACTCTTATGCACAC
>JANHFP010005665.1:13165-26235 GCA_032468135.1 Calamaria suluensis | reverse complement strand
CTTTCAAACGGAGATGAGCACCGGCCCCTAGAGTCGGAAACAACTAGCACATATGTGCAAGGGATACCTTTACCTTTTAATATGAAATAAGTCATAATGGATTACCAAAAAATCTTGATTAAATTAATATTTGTGCAAAAGATGTTATTTAAATTTTACTAACAAGAATTCTGTGGGTAGAATATTATGACAAATATTGTTGGAAGTATAACGCAGATCTAGATCTAAATATATTAAAAGTCTACTGTCAAAAAATTGAGTTCAGGAAACAAATTAATCCATGGTGGTTTAATCATACTGCCTGCACTTGCACAACATCTTAATTATGCATGGCTTACTAAATGGATGGGTGCATGGAACATATGATGTAAAATTCAGAATACCAATATAAAAATTGAAATTCATATTTATTTCTGCTATATCTTGTGTCATTATTATATTTAGAACTACAAGCAGACTTTTTCTTTCTGAGATCCAGTTTCCTTCTCCTTGCCTGGTTATCATATTTTTGACAAGATTGCATAGCTTTCTGAACTGTAAGAAATTATGTGAATGGTTATTCTGAATATCCTTTTCCTCAACTGTATATTCACAACATATTGAGCTATCATTAGCTTACTTTATAGGTCAATTTACTCTTTAATAACTGTCTTTTGACCAATCACTTATTTTTATCTTCATACCCCCCTTTTTTTCTTTTCCATGTTAAACTCAAGTATATATTTTAGACTCTAATTTTACTTTATTGTTCTCTCCTAGTCACAGTCTTGCTTTATTCTAATCAATCTAACAATAGTTTTCTAAGAAGTGGAACTACAAGAACAGTTAAGTTCTTTGGAAAAAAAAATACTTGCACCAAAAATCACATTTGTCCCCAAATTGAGATTATGTAAAACAGTGAATTCTGTTTTCTATGACTAGTAGAAGCAGGCAACTTGTCCATACAGAACAATCTCATTCAATGTTGTATAATTGGGTTTGCTACTCCGTTACTTGTCCCAGCTTCTGCCAACCTAGCAGTTTCGAAAGCACATAAAAATGCAAGTAGAAAAAATAGGGACCACCTTTGGTGGGAAGGTAACAGCGTTCAGTGCGCCTTTGGCATTTACTCATGCCGGCCACATGATCACAGAGATGTCTTCAGACAGCACTCGCTCTTCAGCTTTGAAACGGAGATGAGCACTGCCCCCTAGAGCTGGAAACGACTAGCACCTATGTGCGAGTGAAACCTTTACCTTTACTCTGGTAACCAGTTTATGCAAGTCCATCTCCCTCACTAATCCTACGTACAAACCGCCTGCCTTGTTTCTGCAAAGGCAGACCTCCCCTGCAGGGTGATCCAAAAAGAGGAAGGGAATGCTGCATAAAAAGGCAGCGCGGAAGGCAGGCAAGCATGGTAGGGCCACGGATCAGTTGGGGGCGTGGCCAGTCAGTGATTGCTACCGCTTCTGTGAACCGGCCCCAATCTCCGCTACCGGTTCTACCGAATTGGTCCAAACTGGTAGCATTTCACCCTTGGTTTTAGTCTCCAGTCCCCTAATCATCTTGATGGCTTTCCTCTGCACTTTTTCTAGAGTCTCAGCATCTTTTCTATAGTGTGGTGACCAAAACTGGATGGAGTACTCTAGGTGTGGTTTTACTAGGGCTTTATAAACATTATATGCCAAAAGCGTGGGGAACATGGGGGGGGGGTGCAGGTGTGCTCGCCCCACTTTTGCCACACAGTGGCATGCTGGGCCCTTTTTTTGCTCTCCTTAGGCTCCAGAGTCTTGTAGGTGCCTGGGGAGAGTGAAAACGGTATTAATACCTCACTTGATCTTGACTGTATCCCTCTGTTAATGCAATTTAGGATTGTACTAGCTATTTTGGCTGCCGCTGCACACTGCTGGCTCATATTTAGTTGGTTGTCCACTAAGACTCCAAAATCCCTCTCACAGTCACTGCTATTAAGTCTGGTTTCATCCAGTTTATATGTGTGCTTTTAGTTTTTCTTACCTAAGTGTAGGACTTTACTTTTCTCTACATTGAATTTCATTTTGTTAGATAGGGCGCAGAGTTGAAATCTGTAAAAGATCCATCTGGATTTTGAGCCTATTTTCTAGGGTGTTAGCTATTGCTGCCAGCTTAGTATCGTATGCAAATTTGGTGAGTTCCCCTTCTATTCCCTCCTTTAAGTCATTTATGAAGATATTGAAGAGTACTGGGCCTAAGACAGAACCTTGTGGCACCCCACTGCTTACTTCTCTCCATGTAGACTTAGACCCATTAAGGAGTACTCGTTGAGTATAGTTTGTCGGCCAGTTGTGAATCCATCTGGTGGTGAAGCTATCTATCCCACATTTTTCTAGCTTACGAAGAAATAGGTTGTGGTCTACTTTATCAAATGCCTTGCTGAAGTATAAGTATATTATGTCCACAGTATTTGTCTTTCAAATAATGACTACAGTATTTTCCAGTTCCCTCCTAAGATACATGCATGCTGTTTTTCTTTAATGCAAAGACAAAGGTTTCATTTGCTTTAATTCATTATCATTAAATATTAATTTTAATATATGCATGGAAGGAACTGTATACAATCTGTGCTCAATTTACTTTCTTATGCTGTAATAGTTTTTACTACTAAAGAAATAAGTACTGATTTTTGGAATATTTTGTAAAAATAATTAAAATAAAGAAAATTCTAGATAAGTATACATTGTATCTTCAATGTTTATATATTTGTTAGTTTTGATAAAAGAGAAATAGCCATGTCTATTTCTTACCTCCTCATTGATATACCAGTACAGGGAGGTTTCCTTTAGAACAAACCAGTATTTTTTCCATTTTTGTGAAAAGTAACTTCTAGCATCTTTCTTTTTCCACAGCCACCCTTCACAATCTCCACGACCTAGATCTTTACAAGAAATCCGTCGCTTACTCTTATTAGGTGCAAGACCTGAAAAAAATTTGTATCAACATTTATATGAATATATTTAAAATGGAAAATGAATTAACAGGCAAATATACAAAGTTATGCCATCTACAAAATATAAACTCAAAAGGGTACTCGATGATGCAACTGAGCTACTAAGGAATGGAGAAATGGAAACTTCAACTAGCATGCATAAAAGCAAAGAATGCTAACAGTTGCTAGTCATAAGGGCTATATATTTGAGTGGAGATGCTATTCAGTTATTTTTGCTATGATCCTACTAGTTGGACTATTTGAATCTAATACAGCAAAACTATATTCTGACATTCATAAAGCTTCCAGTCTAAGATGAATATTTTTTTACTGCCATGCATTATTATTAAGGCTAAATTCTTAGGGAAACCACCCCTCACTAATAAAAAGCTATGTCTGGAGCACAACATATTTCTATGATAGCAAGAATATTTAAGGATGTGGCTAGCTATAAGCTCACATATCTTTTAAATCACATGTGCTCTGAAAACCTATAGATCAAAAAGAAAACCAGTGAAAATGCTGTTTTATAGAAATAGACTGACAATTAGATTTCCTGAATAAAAATCATGACTTCCTGTACACTTATTTTAAACTTAAAATGTTTTTATATAACTTACAATATTATTTTATTTGCCACCAGATGTACAAGAAGTGTTTCACATAATATTTACCTTTGTTTTTCTTTTTAGACTTATGCTGAAGAGAGGATTGTTGTAATGTCTGGGAGAAAAACATACATGTAGTTTGATTAATATATACCAATCTAATCACAGTCCTGTAATATAATTATCAAACTTTAAAGAAGAGGAAAAAAATCTATATCAACCATATTTTAGAGGTTGGGAGAATAACAGGGTCTTAATGAGGTATTGTATTCTAAGTGCATCCTTGAACCTCATCTGGTTTTGTATGTTACTACTTCTCCACCAATAAGAATCTTTTTAAAAAACAATTTTATATTGTACTACGCTGGTTTTTGACTGTTGTAAAGTTTACATTTCAAGTTTCTGCAAATAGAAAGGAAATGAGAAGTTTATGAACTAATTAATTTATTCATTGTTTCATTTGTTTAATTGCAACAGTAATATTTTTAAATGTTTTATGGAAGAACGTGGAACAACCACTTCTGTCAAGTCTAATTTAAACAAATTATTATTTGGTCACACTATACTAAAACATTCAGAAGAGGGGAGAAAATATCTCAGTAGAAGAAATGAGAAATTTGTGTGTAGAGTTCCAAATATATTAGCCAAAGGGCTGAACACTATGAAACTGGAAACAAGTATAAATAAACTATAACTGCAAAGAAAATCAATACCTTTCATCACAGACCTTTAACTCTAATTCAGTTAAATCTGTATTTACTCTTAAGTAAGACTATATAGCAGTGATGGTGAACCTTTTTGGTGTTGCGTGCCAAAAGTCCAAGCCAGCACCCATAATGCAATGTGTGCACCCATCTGCATATCCACACATGATCCCCCTGCACTATGCCCTCCATTTTTGGATTCAGGGAGGGGATTGCAGCACTGCTGTCCAAAAACACTTTCCTCCCTGGTTCCCCGATGCACATTGCAAAGCCACATGCTTTCCTCCTCCTTCTCCAGAGACTCACCTTCTCTTTCCTCCTGGCTAGATCCTCCACCTCAAACACAACACACTTTTTTGGCCTCTGCACACCCCATTTTTTCATTCAGGGAGGGGATTGAAGTGCTGCTGCCCGAAAATGCTTTCCTCAAAAAGTGGGGCGTGTGGAGGGCAAAAAAGTGCATTGCGTTTCAGGCCTCCAGGGGAGGGATTGAAGCCTGCCACTGCCCTTTCAGCCCCAATGGCTGCTCCTGCCACTGACAGGGAAGCAGCAGCGCAAGAACTGCTGCTGGCAAGAGTGAGGATGTGGCAGTGGAAAGGATGAGCATGCTGGGGATTCAATCCCCCCAGAGGCCACGTCACTGGTGTCTGCCTGGATCATGAATGGTTGTGTGGGATTGGGGTGCTTAAGAACTAGCTCCTCAGCAAACAGTTTCTTTAGCTTTTCAAAGGCATGCTGACAGTCCAGGGACCATACTAGTGGTTGGCTGGGTCATGGATTACACACCTGTCTTTAATAGGTCTGTGATGGGTAGTGCTACCTCAGCAAAGGCAGAAGTAAATTGTCTGCAGAAGTTGGTGAACTGAAGGAAACTCTGTAGTTGTTTGTGGATGCATGGGGGCTGCCAATCTAGCACCACTTTTACTTTTCTTGGGTCCATTTCAATTCCTTTGACTGGGTCCATTTCAATTCCTTTGACTGACACTCGGTAGCCCAGGTAGTCTAGAGAGGTTTTGTGGAACTCACATTTTGACAGCTCCACATATAGCTTTGCTGCAAATAGTTTCTTCAAGACTTGGCACACCAATTTAATGTGCTGCTCTAGGGTTTCACCAAATATAGGAATGCCATCCAGATAGCGTAGAAACACCTTGTACAGGTGATTGTAGCACCTCATTAATCAGTTGCATGAATACTGCGGGGGGGGGGGGGCTGTAGTCGAAATGGCACCACTTTAAAATTGAAGCTTCCTAACGGGCAGTTGAAGGATGTCTTCCATTCATCTCCTTCACTAATTCACATCCTGTAGTATGCTTCTCTTAGCTCTAGCTTGATGAACATCTTTCCTTTCATCATGTGAGCTAGTATGTCCTTCGTTAAGGGCAGGGGGTAGGTGTTTTCCATACACACATTAATTCCTCTAAAATCAATGCAGAGCCTCATTGACAGCCACCCTGGATTTTGCCACTTCAATGAAATCCCTCACTAACTTAGTGTTGATGGATTTCCTTAGCTCATCCATCTCTTCTGGGGATCAGAAAATACACCTTTGGCTTAGGCAGCTTGGCTCCTGGCACAAATTCTATCACACAGTTGGTGGGCTGGTGGGGGGCAGGGTGTTGCATTCCTGTTCACTAAATGTGGCAGCCTGGTGGTGAGTCAGCATCAGTGGCAGCTTTCTCACAGTTCCCCAGGTCATGTGATGATGCCACTGTTTGGGCTTTGCTATGAGAGTGAGGTGGTAATGGTCCCACTCCTAGCCTCAACTTCCTATGGCCATCCTCCCACATGATGGCAGGTGCCCATTTCCCAAGTCGGGCTAGGCCCAGGATGAATGACTCTGTCATTTTTTTCAACTCATCTGCCACCACAAAGCAGATGAGTTCCCACTGGTGGCCCATCTCCAGCCTCACTGGGTAGGTGACTAGGGTGGCTGGAGCTCTGCCTATTAGTGTCCCATCAACCTGCTTGAAATGTATGGGGCATACCAGTAGCATCACAATTATCTGGAGTTTCTGGATGGTGGGAAGGCTCATTAGACATTTGGTGCATCCAGTGTCTATGATGGCCTCTATGTTTCCCGTGGGCTCTACTAGTCATGACTTTATGGTGAGGGGTTGGATGGCTTCACTTACCATCAGTCCATCTTTCCTGTCACTGTTGCTGTCACCCAAGTAGGTTCAGATAGGGGATAACCTTTCCAATGTACCAAATACTGCAACTGACCCCTATACATTTTTTGCTCCTTCTGGTTCCTCTTGTTTCTCCATTTTTCCTGAAGTTTTACATCAACTACATTTTCAGGTTGGCGGCAGGGGCTCAGCAGCCCTGGGCAGCGCCAGTTGGGTGCTGCTAGAAGTTGTGATGGAGTTTCAATTTAATGTCAGTGTTCCAGAAAATCCACTTCTCTAATCAAAGACTCTGAGGCCACCATTTCTCAAAGTATCATTTTATTAGATGGGACATACTGGCATAGCAAATGAGAAATTGAAGCTGGCATTTCCCACTTTCTCATTGAGTAGTCATTTTATCAAAATTCTAAACCCAATCACTGGTCAGTCACATGCTCCAATACCCTTGAGAGAAATGCCTTAACCCACACTGACACCAGATGCTCTAATATCTGGCTTTGAGCAATGCCAAGCGTATATTATGTCTATCCAACCATCTATTACCCCTGCTTCCCTTTCCCCACAGCTAGAAAGTGGCAGCTTGAAACTTTATGTCTAAAATATAGGTGGCATTTGCCACCGGAAAAATTGGCCAAAATGTTCAAAAATAGATCACCAAAATGCTGGAGATGTGGACTTAAGCAAAGAACCTATTTCCACATGTGGTGGACCTGTCCAAAAATTTAAAACTATGGAACAAGACCCATATTTGGCTACAAGAAATAACAGGACAAAGACTACAAAAAAAACAAAAAACGGAATTATTTTACTTGGGATTCTTGAAGGGAAAAAAATAAAAAATACAATATATTATTTTACATATAAAGGCGGGAAATAGAGTATTATCAGGTATGGCAAAGATGGATAGAGACCAAATATCAAAAGTAGGGATGGCATATAAAGAAAAATGATAAAACACATTTATTTATTATTTGTTATATCTATTAATTAGGACAGAGTAGAAACTAAAGAGAAATTACCTAATGGTATAAAAATGGTGAATAGAAATACCAATATTAATACTAGGATAGAGATTAGTTGTTACAATTTTAATTTGTATATATAGATGTTATATGTTATTTCTTTTTTCATTTTTTTGTGTTTTGTGTGTTTTTTGTGTGTCAAAAACATACAAAATAATATTTAATAAAGATTATTAAAAGAAAAGAAAAGAAAAACTGGCTGGGTGATTCTGAGCCCGTCAATTTGTCAGGCATAGGAAAGAGACAAAAACAATTTCACTTCTAAAAAAAACCTTGCCAAATTGGAAAGTAGATAAATGAAGGTGAAATTTACAATAGCAAAGTGATAAGTACTGATAGTTAAGTTGTCCATAAAATAGAGACAAGTAGTTGTACATTTTAAAATATAGGTTTTATGTTTTTCTTTTTTTTCCTCTCTCTTTCTTTTCTTTCTCAGTTGATGTATTGTCTTAAATGTGTACTGTTTGTAGAATGTCTTTTATATGTAAATAATTAATAAAAACTATTTTTTAAAAAAAGCTTGCTAAGAAAACCAAATTGACCTGTGCAGGCACTTTCAATAATTCAACACTTATTTGAAGGAATAACAATAATAACACTGTTGTAAAGTAAAACAAAAATAGTATCAATAACGATTGGTGCCTTGAGTGCAGTGGGTGAACACCATTGGCATTGACAAAATCACCATCAATTACAAAAAGCAACTCTACTTGGAACAGTTTACATCCTGAGACAATACCTTTAACACCATCATTCAATAACATGTCAGGTCCTTGAGAAGGATTTAATAGGTGGATAAAAATGCCACATCCAATCTAAACATCAAGTAAAATTTGCAATGAATCATCATTAACATCATCATCATCATAAAAATAAGGTTGTAAATAATATTTAAAAGATAAGAATATATAAGGTGTTAACAAATACATATAGTCATTTTAGTTATTCAACAACAGTATCAAAAAAAACTGAAATGTTTTATCATTTTACTTACATGGTACAAAGTTGTTTCAGGCCCAGGTGTGCTCATACTGTCTTGCCTTAATGATTCCATTTGTAAACTAGGTAATAGAGAATAATGACTAGGACTGTTATTCTTGTCTTTCTTTTTAGATTTTTTCCCTGTGTCCCTTTTGCTGTTCCTTTGGAACATGTAATCTTCTTGAGCTATTTTCTCATTACTGATATATCGAAGAAGTGAATTTTCTAGACAGGAGGTATAAAAATGTATGACAAAATTATTTCTTAAATACTAGCAATTTAACATAAGTTTAACTAAAAGAAGTTGCATCATAAACATACTTGCCTCCCAAAAACCAATAATGTTGTGAATAAAGTACAAAAATGTTTTAATTATACAAAATTTGATTACTAATGCTATATGTAAGCATTCAAAATTTAATCCAAATTATTCTAGAATGCAAAAAATACCTGAGGGTTTGAATATTCTTGAAGTACCCTGTAAATTGATTACTTCATCTTGAATATGAGGAATATACAGGGTGAATTAGAAATTCAAGTAAATGAGGACAGATTTGATATTGTTGCCATTATGGAAACTTGGTGAGATGAAACCCACAAATGGAACAGCTAGAGGGATATAAATTGTTTAAAAGAAATAGATCAAATAAAAGAGGAGGTGGAGTTGCACTATATATAAGAAATAAATAGATCTCTACAGAAATTTGAAATCAATAAAGTTTTATTGATTTACTGAGCTGAATCTCAGTAGTCTGTTAATGGCATAGAATTTGAGTACATATTTGGAGTCTGAAAGCCACACTTTATGTCACTGAACTAAGGTGTTAATCTAACTGTTGTATGAGAAGCAAGGGCCTTTGACTTGGGGTTAAATTCACTCTCTTCATTCACAATAGCTTTCTTATAACTGGTAGCTACCATTAAAAGACATGGTAGCTCAGTGTGTAAGACAGCTGAGCTTGTTGATCAGAAGGTCGGCAGTTCCGCAGTTTGGATCCCTAGTAATGGGGTGAGCTCCTGTTACTTGTCCCAGCTTCTGCCAACCTAGCAGTTTTGAAAGCACATAAAAGTGCAAGTAGAAAAAATAGGGACCACCTTTGGTGGGAAGGTAACAGCTTTACGTGTGCCTTTGACATTTAGTCATGCTGGCCAAATAACCATGGAGACATCTTCGGACAGCGCTGGCTCTTCAGCTTTGAAATGGAGATGAGCTCCTAGAGTCGGAAACGACTAGCACATATGTGCAAGGGAAACCTTTGCTATTGAAAGAACAATTACAATAGTTAGGAAAGCATGCGTAAACACATACATACCTTTAACAGATTAACAGATTTGGAAGTGACTTTATAGGTAATCTAGCCAAGCCCCCTGCTCAAGCAGGAGACCCTATACTGGGTGTCAGCATCCTGCTACTCTGGAGCCGCTTGCAACTCTTTAGGCCCTCTGTTGCAGCTCCCTGTCCCATCACTGGTTTGCCTCTCCCCTCCCTGTCATTCCCCTCCTGGCCTAAGAAGGGCAAATGCATGGGATGGAGAAGTGGCCGGGGCTGATTCTCTGGTGCCTCACTCCAGCCGGGGAAGAGGGGGAGAGAGAGAGACATAGAGGGATAAAGAGAGAGGGGAAAAGAGGGTAACAGAAAGAGAAATAGGGACATACAAAGAGAGATACAGAGAGAGGGGAAAGAGAAAGAGACAGACAGAGATACAGAGAGAGGGAGAGAGGGGAGGAGATACAGAGAGGGGGAAAAGGGGAAGATAGAGAGGGAGGGGGAGAGAGATAGAGAGAGATACAGGGAGAGGGGAAGAGAGACATAGATACAGAGAGAGATAGAGAAAGGGTTCTCTGGCCTAATGACTGGCTAGGTAGGCATGGCTAGGGGGTCATTTGACTGGGAGTGGGTGATGTTGAGTTAGCCATGCCCACCCAGGTTTTGTGGCTCAAGGTGGTTTTGTTTTCGCTGGGAAATGGATCTAAATGGCTCTTTGAGTATTTAAGGTTGCAGACTCCTGCCCTACACCATTTCTGACAAATGGCAGTCCAGTCCTTTCTTGAAAGTCTCAAATGATCATTCTCTCACAACTTCTGAAGGCAAGCTGTTCCATTGGTTGATTGTTCGCACTGTCAGAAAGTTCCTCCTCATTTCTAGGTTGAATCTCTCCTTGGTCAGTTTCCATCCATTACTCCTTGACTTCAGGTGCTTTGGAAAATAGCTTGACCCCTTCCTCTCTGTGGCAACCCCCCAAATATTGGAACACTGCTATCATGTCTCTCTTGGTTCTTCTTTTCACTAGACTAGCCATGGCCAGTTCCTGCAACTGTTCTTCATATGTTTTAGTCTCCAGTCCCTTAATAATCCTGTTTGCTCTCCTCTGTACTTCTTCTAGAGTCTCAAACTATTTTTTAATAATGTAGTGATCAAAACTGGATGGAGTACTCTAAAAAGGTAAAGGTATCCCTCGTGCGTATGTGCTAGTTGTTTCCGACTCTAGTGGGTGATGCTCATCTCCGTTTCAAAGCCGAAGAGCCAGCACTGTCCGAAGATGTCTCCATGGTCATGTGGCTGGCATGCCTAAACACCAAAGCCACACAGAATACTGTTACCTTCCCACCAAAGGTGGTCCCTGTTTTTTCTACTTTTTTTTTACATGCTTTCGAAACTGCTAGGTTGGCAGAAGCTGGGACAAGTAATGAGAGCTCACTCTATTACATGGCACTAGGGATTCGAACTGCTGAACTGCCGACCTTCTGATTGAAAACCTCTGCTGTCTTACCTGCTGAGCCACAATGTCCTCTATGGAGTACTCTAGGTGTGGTCTTACTAGGGCTTTATAGAGTGGTATTAGTACCTCACTTGATCTTGATTGTAACTCCCTCTGTTGTTGCAATGTATGCATTGGCTTTTTTGACTGCTGCTGCACACTGCTTGCTCATATTTATTTGGTTGTCCACTAAGACTCCAAGATCCCTCTCACAGTCACTGCTATTGAGCCTGGTTTCACCCAATTTATATGTGTACTTTTGATTTTTCTTATCTAAGTGTAGGATTTTACTTTTCTCTACATTGAATTTCATTTTGTTAGATAGGGCCCAGTGTTCAGGTCTGTCAATATTCATTTGTATGTTGAGCTTCTCTTATAGGGTGTTAGCTATCCTGACAGCTTAGTATCATCTGCAAATTTGGCAACTTCCCCATCTATTCCCTCATCTACATCATGAAGATATTGAAGACTACTGGGCCTAAGACAGAACCTTGTTGCACCCCACTGCTTACTTCTCTCCATGTAGACTTAGACCCGTTAAGGACTACTCATTGAGTACAGTTTGTCAGCCAGTTGCAAATCCATCTGGTGGTGAAGCTATCTATCCCACTTTTTTTCTAGCTTACGAAGATGTAGGTTCTGGTCTACTGTGTCAAATGCCTTGCTGAAGTCCAAGTATATTATGTCCACAGTATTTCTCTGGTCTACTAATGTAGTCACTATGTTGAAGAATAAGATAAGATTGATTTGGCATGATCTGTTTTTAACAAATCCATGCTGACTGTTAGTTATTACTTCATTCATTTCTAGGTGTTGGCAGATCTATTTTTTATTATCTTTTCCAGTATCTTCCGGGTATTGATGTCAAGTCTGTAGTTTCCTGGGTTTGTTTTTTCTCTCCTTTTTTTGAAGATGGGAACAACATCAGCTCTTTTCCAGTCCTCTGCTAGTTCCCCGGTGTCCCAGGATTTTTGAAAGATGTGGTGCAATGGTTCTGAGATGACATCTGCCAGCTCCTTTAGAACTCTGGGATAAAATCCATTAAGTCCTGGTGATTTGTATTCATCAAGATCAGACAGGTGTTGTCTTACCATTGTTCTTGCTTGTTTTAACTTTTATTTCCAGTATGTTTTTTACAGTTATGTTTCTGGTAGGTTGGGCTATAGTTTCTTTTTGCACGAAGACCAATGGAAAGAATGAGTTAAACAGCTCTGCTTTCTCTCTGTTGCCTGTTATTTCCTTGGTGTCTCCTCTCTTTATTTATTTTTAAAATTATTTTATTTTATTGAATATTTAATGAATATTTTATTGAATATTTAAATTATATTATTGAATATTTAACATTTAAAAGCAACAAAAATTGAACACACTCAGACACAGACATACATAACACATACAAAAAACATTTGAAAGATTGATTTTTTCTTTATCTTATGTATTATTTACAAACTTTTCTTCTTATCTTCTTTACAACTATTATCAGTATTTTTCTTTGTATTTTTCTGGGAGGCTTCCGGGAGGCGACGTCACAGTGTAGCAGTTGATAGAAAGAACTCCTCTTCCCTCAAATGATTTTTTGACTCAAAAAGTGGCTAATTTGGAACAAACTAATTCTGGAGGAAGAAGCTCTTGTAAAGGGCATTCTAGGTGTGGTGAGGAGCTGCACAGACCCCCACTCTGGGAAGTGGAACCCCTTTTTATTTTGAGTCAAAAGAAGCTGGCCATAAAGGTCAGTCCATAGCTGTGACAGGCCTTTCAATCTGTCAGGAAGACAGAGAATCGAGCAATGAACTGTCAGTATAAAAGGAACCAAGAAAGACGAGATTTGGTGAAAACTCGGAAAAAGTGAAAGCAGGAGGTAAAAGAGAATCTTCAAAAATCAATCTAAACAGTGCTATTTACGGTTGGAAGTGGTGAGAG
>JANHFP010005662.1:38632-51051 GCA_032468135.1 Calamaria suluensis | reverse complement strand
ATTATTATTATTATTATTATTATTATTATTATTATTATTATTATTATTATTATTATTATTATTGTAGTAGTAGTAGTTATCACCTATTCTATATCTGTGCATTTGGTGAAGGAAGAATCTTACTTTTTTTCATGCCCACATGTCGTCAAAAGAAACACGGAGGAGGTGAAAAAGGACATTTGACTCTTGCAGAAAATTCCTGGTAGGCCATGTCCTTTATTCCCTTACTTTGTCCATTTCCTCAAACACCCAAAATAGCAATATGCATGGGGTGACATCAAAATCTGTTTGCTTACAGCAGTGATGGTGAACCTTTTCGGCACTGAGTGCCCAAACTGGAACGCACATGCAGCTGTGCGCAGGTTCACACGCCGGAGGGCTGGAAACCCAAAGACCAGCTTGCTGGTGCACATGCATATATGTTGGCCATTTTTTTGGCTGTTTTCAGGCCATTTTTCGGGCCTGGTTTTTGGCCTGAAAAACAGCCTGTTTTTTGCTCATTTTGGGCCATTTCCTGGTGCCCCAGCACCCGGGAAGACCAGTTGACTAGCATGCATGTGGAAAACGGAAGAGCACCTGGCAATGGCACATGTGCCTGTAGAGAGGGCTTTGTGTGCCACCTCTTTTGTGTGCCACCGTTGCAGCCCTGGAACATTTGCGTCCTTTAGAACAGAGGTCTTCAACCTTGGCAACTTTAACTTCAACTTCAAAGCGTTGCTTTGCTGGCTGAGGAATTCTGGGAGTTGAAGTCCACAAGTCTTAAAGTTGCCAAGGTTGGAGACCCCTGCTTTAGAAGAGATTATTTTTTCCTCATCTTTCTCCATTCCTATCCATTCTCTTATCTCATGTTAGCCATGGACCTTCCCCCCTACCCCCTAAAAAAAAAAGTTCAGGAATGACTTTTAACTAGACATTTCACAATTGCGTGGTTTTTTTTAAAATTTATCTAAAAAAACAGACGAAGAGTTTAATTAGCAAGCTCCAAGTAATAGTTATATCCTTTTCCCTCTGCTATCAGCTTTCACTTTTATTTACGATGGGAGTCCCTCTTGTATCTCTTTTCCCACAGGACTCACTATCAGTAATATTTCTGTGATCTGTGAATAAACTAAAATTTAAAGTTACTTATAATCAATGCATTTTAATGATTTCTTGTTTTTTGTTTTATAAAAATTTCAATCAGGAAAAGCAGCTTTGTAGTCAAAATCCCATGCTGGCCTTGAGTGGGAGTTTTTCCAGCCTCTGCCTAAATCCAAAAAAAATGCTGCAATCTTCTGGCACAGGCTCACTGTAATGCTTTAAAAACAATTTAGCAACTGTCATTGCTGTAATTACAGTAACTAATTACCATCCTTAGCAAACAAATAGCTTAACATAATACGCAAGCCGAATCAATTTTGAAGAAATGCAAATTCCGAAAGCAAAAAAGGGCATTTTGGCAAACCTGAAAGAGAAGCGGGAAAATAATACACTTTGTTTTATCTCCACATAATTCCCAGGGAATATCATATCATAAATATTTGCATTCAGTTCTTATCAGGACATTTGCATTTGGTTCCTTATCAGTCTGCAGGCTGGACTCTGCCAGATAGAGAGCTGAGCTCCACATCATGTACATATTTCTAATGAATCACGTCTCAGGCTGAAAGAATATTTTGGCTGGAACTTTATCACTCCGATGAAGAGGTCATTTACACTCCAAGTCAGTTCATCTTGGAATCGTCTTGAGATTCCTGGGTGATTCAGTGGCTTTCTTTCCCCTTCCCTCTGTGCTTCTGAGCAAACCCAAATAACCCCAAACCTGGTTTCTTTTAAGGTTGATAATAGTTCCATACTGAAACAGTTTTCAAATAGGCCTATGGCTACGTTTCTAAAACTGTAGAAAGTGCTTCCCACTTTGGTTTACAGGGAAATCTTGTAACGTGTGATTCTTGATAGAGCTGAGCATCTTGCCAAACAAATACATGAAGAAGAATTTTTAATGTCTCAGTTTGAGTTTAGAAATGCAATAGCACGTCTTTTTGTGAGATCTTGCATGTGTGATTCATTGATTTAAAAGAACGTGCTGCCCATTATGATGATTTCAAAGCGCTCTTTATCATTTTGAGGGTATGGACGCGGTGGCTTAGTGGCTAAGCTTGTTGATCGAAAGGTCTGCAGTTCGGCAGTTCGAATCCCTAGTGATGTGTAATGGGTGAGCTCTCGTTACTTGTTCCAGCTTCTGCCAACCTAGCAGTTCGCAACCATGTAAAAAAAAATGCAAGTAGAAAAATAGGGACCACCTTTGGTGGGAAGGTAACAGCATTCAGTGAGCCTTTGGTGTTTAGCCATGATGGCCACATGACCACAGAAACGTCTTCGGGCAGCGCTGGCTCTTCGGCTTTGAAACCGAGATGAGCACCGCCCCCTAGAGTTGGGAACAATTAGCACATATGTGCGATGGGAACCTTTACTTTTGGCTTAAACCTGTATCCCAAATTCACAAAGCCTTGTTCCTAAAGATACTGTGCTTTCTCAAACTCATCTGTTTTTTTCTCTTTTTAAAGTACATGCTTTGCAAAAAGTGATCAAGCAAGAGGTCTTTCCAGTTATTGGGGGTCTCAGCATTCTATACTTTCTCCCTGTAGGAAATGACCTCAGAAAACTTAAAGACTTCTCCTTTCTAGATCACTCATAATGATCAACTGGCTATTTTAAATTCAGTAATCAATTCATATAAAATCCTGGAGGCCCAAGCTCAAAGAAAGAAACTAATTTGTCTAAAGAAGCCCTAATATAACTTTTCCTGCCTTAATCTGCAATATTTTCAATAAGTAAATTTCTGAGACAGCAGAAATAGTAGCAATTACAAGAGAAGGCAGGCATGTAGGCAGGTGGGCGGGTATATTCTGTGGAAAGACTGAGTTATCTTTCTCTTTTATTTTGCATACCACATTTTGGTTTATCTGAACACAAACTGAAATTTCTAGTCCATCATTATTCAAATATCTGAGAAAGCCAATTTGAACCAGTGGAAAAAACGTATCAACTGTTTACTTACAGTCTACTCCCACTGTCCCAACGTCTGCGATTTCTGATAATAGACTTCAGCTTGCATAAGGATAAGAAAAAGAGAGTATCAAAAGCTTAGAAGGAGAAGATGCAGAGCCCTTACATGTATGGGCACAGATGAAAACAGGATCCTATATTTTAAATGCTTGCATGGTCAATGCAACTTTTGCAATTGTAACTTGCCAGGTGCAGCTGAAAAAATGCACTTGGTCACCCTATCTCAGTGCTGGAGGATTTTAAAAGGTAGCAAGAACAGGTAATCAGCCCTGTTGCTGAACATAAGGCAGTCCTCCTAGGGCAGGGGTGTCAAACTCATCTCATCATGGCGGTGTCATGTGATATATTGGGACTTCTCCCCCTTCGCTAAACTGGGAATGGGTGTGGCCAGCATGTGATGCATTGGCCCACAGGCCATGAATTTGACAGCCCTGGCATAATGGGTTAAATGGCATGTGAGTCAATTATTCATGACATAATCTATTTTATCTTGAGGACTGTGCAAGTTTAAGTATGTATTTTTTTTCTTGATGTGCTGATACCATTTCCAAAAAATATTGGAAGGTGCATTGCAGGTAATCCATGTCTTAAGACTAGTTGCTTAGCAAACATTGGAAGTTATGATGGTCCTACCTGGTTACAACCCAGATTCGAAGTTCTAATGGTCAGGCTCCCTCTGGTCATGTCACCACAACTAGTCCATATTTAAGGCCATGTATAGGATCCCGCAGTCATGTGACCATGATGGCTTTACTCAAAACCAGCAATTACTTCCAGTTTTTGGCAAAACTGTGCCCATATAGAAGCTGTCATGCCTCTGTCAGAGTCCAACTCGGAGGTCGAGGAGGAACAGCTGGCAGAGAGCAGTGAGGGAGAGGCTGGAGCTGAGGATGAGAATGGGGAAGAGCAGGCCCAGGCTGGACCCAGTGAGCTAAGGGCGGAGCCAGAGAGGGGAGGTTCAGAGGAGGAACTGGGAACAGCTCCCCCACTTGATCTGAGACAGAGACACAAGGACAAGAGAGTGTTAGAAAAAGGTCTATTCAGGAGGAAATGAGGAATGGGATGCAGCTGAGCTAAAACCTTTAAAGCTAGTGCGATTAGCAGTGCTAGAATCAAAGGCTGAATTTGCAGTTATACCTTCTCGGTGACCTCGTCTTCCTGGATAAGATTTCCTAAGCCAATTTTGTCTGTGTTATCTAAGAAATACCTCTGGACTGCAGCCAGAGTTCGTCTTCGCAACTATCCACTTTATTTTTGGAAGTAAGCCAACATTGAGAGAAAGGAGGCAATTGGGTTTTTGAAATAAAGACTGTTTGTTTATCAGTTCTTGCTTTTTCATTGATTGCTTCAAGCTGGGTCATCACAGAGGAAGAGGACTTCCCCTAGCAGTTCGCAGAGTGTATCCAGTTGCTGTGCACATAAGCATTTTAGTCTCTGCAGACGATCAATAATAAAGAAACTATTCTGAAGTAACCCTTCGTGTTGTCCTTGGTTCCTTGGCCTCGACAAAGGCTTAGCTAATGTGGCACTTTACAATTGTGACGGTGAAGCTTGTAACATCTTCAGTGGAGTTTAGGGGATGCCGCTGTTCTTCTGGTTATAAGGGCTCCAGGTGTGGGTGTGTCAAGTGAGACTCTTGTGATGAATCAGGTAAGAGTCATCAATAAGAGTCCTGTGACAGGGAGGTTACATCAGGTCAGGGACACTGGGAGGTTGAACTGCTGGTGGTGGAGGAGTTGCGTGGGTTGGGTGAGGGTCGATGTTGTCTCTGGTTGGCTGGGAAATTGATTTGGATTCTGAGGGGTTCATAGGCTGGTTGTAGGTCAGTGAGTCTGTTGATGGAATGTGGGGTGCCAGGCTTTGATGACCTCGAGACCTCATTACTCATGCTAGCTACGATTATTAAAGTGGTAATCAAAGTTATCTAGAAATAAAATTTAAATGGTAAATGGTAACAGTAATAATAAAAAAGCCAGGCTTCTGGGAACTGTTCATATACTATGCCGATACACCACATCATCCTAGGTTCTTGTAAAGGACTCAATGCACATGAAGGCCAAGATCAGCTTAAAATGTGATAGGGGTGATTTCACACTGTTGTATATATCAAAATAATATCAAGATCTAAAAACCAAAGGTTAAAAATTATGGCACAAATCAGCAGTGGTGGTCCCTTATTGACACACTGGGTGTCCTGCCCAAAAGCTTGAATGGCAATTAGAAAATCTGGGCATTGACAGAATTTCTGTTTGTCAATTAGAAAAGGCCATGCTGTTTTATATACTGCACTGATAACATGCCCAATGCATATGAAGGCCAACACTAGCTAAAGAATGAGCAGCTGTGATTTCACATTTTTGTGTACATAATAATAAGTAATAGATGCCTTGGGTACAATCCCAAAACATCAGGAGAACCATTTGTAAACACTGGCACTGATAAATTAGCTATCAGTCAATTGCAAAAGGCAGCTTTACTTCCAACCTGAAACAATTCCTTTGATGCCATCAAACAACAACATCGCCTTATCACAGATCCTTGGGAAGCACTTGATAGATAGATCAAAATTACAAATCTAGTCTAAACATCTGGTTGACTGTGTGACAAACCATAAGAATATTCATTGAAAGGTGCATTACCTGTGATGAAAATTTAATTTGAAAGAGCATTCTGGACAGAGTCCTTTAAAAAAAAAGAATAACATATTTTATTTATATGCACACACAAAGGCATAGATTGGAAAGCGCCTACAAATAGGAGTGATGCCAATAACTGTCATTAAATGCATACATAATTAAAAATTAATATGATTTTGAGAGCCTATTCCAGCCATCCTCAAACTGAGGCCCGCGGGCCATGTACGTCCTGCCAATGCAAAGTATCCAGCTCGCGGAGTGGTGTGATTAAACCCCATCTTCCAGCAAGCCAGCTGGAGGGGTAATCTCACGGATGCAGCCTTGAAAAGTGGCTCTGGAAAGTACTGCTTTAAATTGAAAGTCTTTTTCACAGCCATGTGAACCAGAGCCGGTGTTTGAGTAGGGGAGGGGGGGTTGCAGCCTTGAAAAGCAGCTCTGGTCTTGTAAAGTACTGCTTTAAATTAAAAGTCTTTGAAAACAATTTATACAGGAGCTTAGGAAGGAGAAAGGCCAAAAAATGGACTGTTAAATTGGCCACACCCACCCAATCACATGACCACCTAGCCACGCCTACCCAGCTAGTCCAAGCACCCCTAACAGTGTGAGGGACTGTGAATCGGCCCCTAGACTCCTGGCCTATTCAGCACAGTCATTAACAGCACTGGCCTAGAAACCAGGAAACCGGGTTTTAGTTCTGCCTTGGACACAGCTGAGTGACATTGGGCCAGTCTCTCTCATTCAGTCCTAGGAAGCAGACAAGGGCAAACCACTTCCACTAAGCTGGTCAAGAAAACTGCACTGGCTTGTTCAGGATGTTGTCAGGAATCAACGTTGACTTATCGGACTAGGTTAGGATGCTGGGCTGAGGCTCATTTCAAGACCCATTTGCTGCCTTGTGATTGAGGTGAGCTCCCATCACATGCTCCAGCTCCTGTTGATCCAGCAGTTTGAAAGTGGGCAGCCGCAAGTAGAGGGCAGCTGTGAGTAGATAGATGGGTACCACTTTGGAGGGCATTTAATGGGGTCATCAAACGAGCCCAACTGCTTCCCTGGCCAACGGTGATGTCACCATTCAATCCTTTCAACCCGGAAGCACTTTGGCGCTCTCGATATGAATGTCATAGTAACCTGACTTAAAGTCGCATATACAAGCATAAAAATGTTATTTTTATACTTTGGGATTGCCATATATAAAATTTCACTTTGCATTTCTATGGGCTAACTAAATAACTCATATTGAAATAAATCAAACAATTGAAATAAATATTGCAAATCTCTATAGGAGGAAAAAAAGTATTCCCTAATGCTAATTTATAACATGGAATCAAGATTCTTGGGTCACCTTTGGTCAGAATGGTTGTGTATCTGCTTGGACTGTGTGATGGACTGAAAGTCAGCTGGCTAATTAACCTTCCTGATGTCCTTCATTCTCAAACTCTTCCACAGATCAAGAAATAGTAGCAGTTTGAGCCACATGGGGAGTGCAACCAATGCACCACAAATTAACTGTCAATCTATCATGGATTATGTGGACCTAACTGTGCTTTCTTTTGGATATGTTGTAGTTATATTCACCTACATTTTTAGAATTCCTAATGTTATTTTTACACATTTAAGATCCATTGAAAAGGAGATAAATATTGACTACATGACAGACTTACTTAATTTAACAAGTGCATTTTTCTTTTGGCCATGTTCAACATAGCCAAAATTCACCTCCCAGCTCTTTAAACCCTCTTTTTCATCACAATGTTTGCTTCCACAGGAAAACTGCCCTGGAGAGAAATTGATCAGAACATTAGCTTACCAAGATCGTAAGAATTTGTACATGACAGAGTATTGACAAGTCAATAACTTGCTCAGATGCCCATTTTAAGGGTATTATTTAAGGATATTGCATTTATTAAACATTAGGAGAAAAAACTAACATTGATACACTCATATGCATACACTTTAGTCTGATCTCTTTGGTATTTTGCATAGAGTAATTGCCATAAATATAATGTAGATTGCAATGTAGTTTATCAGAAATTAGCATATTGAAACATACACAAAATAGTAACGTAGCATTCTATCTGCAGGAACAGGCACTTATGACTATGATCCAGATCAGTGCTCCTCAATCAGCTGGATGTGGTAATAGAGAAATAATCTAAGTCACGGGTGTCCAACCTTGGTTTAAGACCAGTGGACTTCAACTGCAGAGCATGCATGGTTGGCTGGGGAATTCTGGGAGTTGAAGTCCACCAATCATAAAGTTGCCAAGGTTGGACACACCCCTTGATCTAAGTAAAGATGTGTGATTAAAAGCATGGCCTAAGATCTTTTAGGTGCTCAACAGAACCAGAACATCTGGTTCTGATGTTCATTCAAATGCCTTCCAAGATGTCTTTGCAAACAAAGACAAGAAACATGGAAAGCTGTAACTTCTTATTTACTTCACTGTAGTTTCTCAATCTTCCTGCAAAGCAGCCAAACAACAACAGGAACAACTTCAAAAGAAACAGCTTTTCCTTCCAAATCACCACTCCTCCTGTCTGCTTTCAGTCATTTCTTCCTGTAACAACTGAATTCTCATTGTCCTTGTATTTTAGGGCATATTCCCTACCCCTCAGTTTCTCTAGCTGCCTTTGGAGCTTCTTGAAGTAAGAGTTCAGTATTGCAAGCTACTTCTGCTGCTTACTGGCTGCCTGCAATTTGGCAGTTCGAATCTCACCAGGCTCGAAGTTGACTCAGTCTTCCATCGTTCTGAGGTCAGTAACATGAGGAACCAGATTGTTGAGGGCAAGATGCTGACTCTGTAAACCGCTTAGAGTGGACTGTAAAGCACTGTGAAGTGGTATAGAAGTCTAAGTGCTAATGCCCCTTATTGCAAAATAGCAAAGGTCTTCAAAAGTACAAGTCCCTTCTTAGACTTGCTTTCTGCATTGACATTTAATTAACGAACAGGATATTTTAGTTAGTATTTTAAAGCAATAGTAAAAATTGGCCTAAACAAACGTTCCTGTATTCATTACACTTACATCAAAGGATAGATCATCAGGTCCAACACAAGAAATAAAATATAATAATTGAATTAGCTGTATGTTTCTCAGAAAAACACATGTCAGTATCCTTATTTCTAACTGTGTGAAATTCAGATTTCCTGACCGAACGAATGATGATGAATAACACGCAACAGGTGGAGAATCACTGATCTAGATCCATGATGGCGAACTTATCACGGGTGCTGGAAGTGGCACACAGAGAGCAAGAGAGCCGTCGCCTGTTGCTTTTCTGGGTTCTGGCACACCAGCCAGTTGGTCTTCACGCACACAGGAACGCAATAAACTGGTAGAACAGCTGCCTGGTATGCATGCGCATGCTGGGAAGATGATCTTCCGGTTTCCAGCACCGTATGTGCCAGCTGGTCTTGGCATGTGCATGCACACCAGAAATTGGAAGACCAGGTGGTTGGCACACGTGCATGCACCAGAAACTGAAAGATCATCTTACCAGGGTGCGCGTGTGCACTGGGCAGCTGCTCTTCTGATTTTTCGGCACAGATACACACACATACTCCCAGTTTGGCACTTGGTGCTGAAAAGGCTCACCAAGACCGATCTAGATGACCCCTGAGGATTTTTTTTCCTTCAACTTTTCTTCCTGCTGTATCTGATTTTCCTTCCTGCTGTGCCCTAACTCTAACCTATTGCATCTTTTAAAATGACTCAAACCTTTTCCCAAAAGCAGGTTGCCGTGATGTGTAAGTTTTGCTGCTGTAATAAAATGAATATAAAATAGGACAGCATAGTTCAGTCAAGCTCTGCTATGTATTACTTTTCATGCGGGATTTCTTAGATGTTATTCTGCATTCAAATGCTACACAAAGTACTAGTGATATGCGGCCTCTTGGAGGGATTCATCTGGATGCCTTCAGTGTGATGCCAATTTGTATTAAGAGGCTCACCACCAAGACTTTTCTTTTTTCTTTTGGAAAGATTAACCTCAGACTGTCCGGTTCAGCTGGATTGACAATATCCTCAGATACTTCCATTCTGCAGTATAAAACCAACAGTAATCCTAAACCTTACACCAAATGGTACAGAACTAAATCATTTCACCACCACCACCAAATAACGTTAAGTTCTTGTTAAAAAGGAAAAAAAATGAATAAAAGTTCTGGGTTTTGAACTTCTACCCACAACAGTAACTACAAAGGAATATATTTAAGAACCAACAGCAAATGAGTTGTATTATTAACAGATAGCAACCCATACTAATGTGAAAAGCTATAAAATACATACAAAGTAGAACAACCACATATATTTATTGGCAAATGCTGAGGAATGAAACCTGAACCAAATGATTTTTAGAAAAATAGTCTTCCTAATTCTAGCAATGGCTTCAGCTGCAGCTCTAGAAGCAACTTTGGGGAAATTCAGCAGAGGGGATTTACTTATGGGATTAGCTGGTTACATTTTTGAGGTGGGAATGTATGAAGGAATTTTGATCAGCTTAGCTAATATTCCAAAACTGATTAACTTTCACTTATAATTATGCAACATAACATGGAGTAGCACAATAACCAATATTCTACAACTAGATATGTAAATAATGCATGTTATTAAAAAGCCCACCTAATGACGCAGAATTAGACATGTAAATAACTTTCAGGATTTGGCAATTATAAAAATATTTGGTCTTTGTGTCTTATTTTTATTTCTGCTCTGGCTGCACATGACCATTGCTTGTTGTTTTAAACAAGCCAGGATTAGTTGCTGCAGAAATAAATTCAGTATACATAATGTATTGTGATGTGTGAATGTGATTAACACTTTTGTAAATTGTACAGCGTGCATTCATTTAAAGAATGGTTGCTGGAATTAGGTATGTCTAGTTTAATGAAAGAAGGACTAGGGGAGACATGATAGCAGTGTTCCAATATCTCAGGGGCTGCCACAAAGAAGAGGGAGTCAAGCTATTCTCGAAAGCACCTGAGGGCAGGACAAGAAGCAATGGGTGAAAATTAATCAAGGAGCGAAGCAATTTAGAACTAAGGAGAAATTTCCTGACACTTAGAACAATTAATCAGTGAAATAACTTGCCTCCAGAAGTTGTGAATGCTCCAACCCAAGAAGATGTTAGATAACTATTTGTCTGAAGTGGTGTACGGTTTCCTGCCTGGGCAGGAGGTTGGACAAGAAGACCTCCAACTTGGTCCCTTCCAACTGCTATTCTAAATTCTAAATTATTGCAGAGTTTGTCCTGATATAGAATCAAAGAATATTAGGGTTGGAAGGGACATTTGAATGTCTTATAGTCATTCCTGCCTGGGTCAGGAATCCGTATGCCAACTCTGTCCAGTGGTTTATTTGGCAATAGAAATAAGAAAGCTTGGTAGAGAAACTCATAAATCTTGGTAGAGAACAGGCAAAAACAAAGTCATGAAGTTCAGGGTCTTTCCAAGAGAACCTACAGTATTTACCTGTAATCAATAACAAAGGTGGTTGGGAAGCCATCAGATTAAAGCAAAGCAAGGATTCATGGCTTGCTCAGAAGGCTGCCAAGGAAAAACAAACAAAGGCAGTAATCCAGGAAGAACATCATGTGGGCAGGAACAAGATAGCTGATCTCAAAGGAGTCACAGTTGTAGCCCTGAAGTAGTTTTGTTGAAAATAATTTTATATTGTTATTCGGAGGTCTTCGTCCCAGATCTGCTGGTGTGCCACCTCTATGATGATTTCATCTGCAATTCCATTGTCTTCAACATTGTATCAAAGAATCAGGAGTAGAATCTGAAAACATGAGCTTCATAGTGGGATAATGTTGCTGCTTATCTATTCCCTGTATTGAGGCTAAGATCTGCAAGTTCATTATCTTCCATAGCACTTCCCAAGGTTCATCCTTCTTCTTTAAAAATGAACTGTCAAAATTGGGTGATAGGATGAATGACAGGATGAATGACAGATGCAAGTGAACAACCTGAACAACACTTTGGCTTTAATCAAAATTACAGTGACTATTCAGGATTTTTAGATCACAATTCACCAACATGCTTGGTCATAATTATCAAAATGACACCGTATCAATTGATGGTGGGATCAACTACATTAAATGATTCTGTCCAAAGAGCTCCCTGAGCCAAAGTTATCTTAGCCATGGTTATTCAGTTAATTCAATTTATCACAATAAACAGAATCATAAACTGGTCATGAAGACTGGGTTCACACTACGTACTAAACTACCATGTGAATGATAGTTTATGATTGAACATAGTGTATGCACATAACCAACATAAGGCAAGTCGCTCTGTAGTGAGTATGACTGTTGTGCCCCGCCAGTGGCCAGCAGAACTGGCAGTGGAGTTGGACTGTGAGGAGGTTGGGGAGGAACTTGGGCCAGTCCTGAGGGCTGCGGAAAGCTCGGACGAGGGCTCTGCATCCGAGGCCGAGGGGGCCAAGGCCATCTGATAGTTATGTGCTGCCTCTGGAGTTTCCAGAGCCTCCGTAGTCTGACATCAGCAAGACAGAACAGCGGGAGCTGCTGGAAGACAAGGACAATTAAGAAAACGGTTGACTTGAGAGTAAGGCCTGGATATGATTGGCCCGTCCCTTAAGACATAAAAGTAAGGTGACCATCCGTCCCGCTTTTCACAGAACAGACACGCTTTTTTGCAAAAAGTCCTGCGTCCCAGCTCCTTTTTAAAGAGTCCCGCTTTTTTTGGGGGGGGGTCAGGGAAGCCGAGGAGGCCAC
>JANHFP010005662.1:0-20983 GCA_032468135.1 Calamaria suluensis | reverse complement strand
GATTGAGGGCCAAAGAAGAAGGGGACGACAGAGAACGAGGTGGCTGGATGGAGTCACTGAAGCAGCAGGCGTGAGCTCGGGTGGACTCCAAAGGATGGTGGAGGACAGAAAGGCCTGGAGGAACGTTGTCCATGAGGTCACGATGGGTTGGACACGACTTCGCAACTAACAACATCAGCAAAGACTTAGCTCATTTGGACATGCTTCCTGTTTGGTCTACCTTGCAAGGCTGACACAGGGCTTGGTGGAATGAACTTTCTGCTCATAATGACTTGACCAGGTGGACACATTCAGTTCCGGCCAGACATTGCCATAGGCATCCCTGTGTTGTGCCGTTTGAGGTTTAAGCATCCAAAAAGGGACGGAGTTGAGCTGTAATAATTTCCAGACATCTTGCAAGGTTGCGATGACCAGAACTATAATAGATATAGTATTGTGGAATCCTGAAATAATATATTTACCTTACTGTTTCTCAAGATATCAATCAGTACTTCGTATACAGTGTCCCGGTTTTTTTCTAGAAATCCTTCACTTTTATATTCTACCTGTTTAAGGAAAATTATGGAACAATGATCAATCACAGAGCAGTGAACATATAATAAGGAAAAATGTTGCATCCATTCCCAGGATAGATCAGTGAAAAAGCCACAGGGCATATCTGTAATTTTTAGATTTCTTTGGCAGTGAGTTGGCCAGATCCCACCAGATCGAACAAGAGTGGGATCTCCAAGGGAACACAGATAATTCCTGGTCAGCAGATAAGGTCATGAATTTCAGAAGATTTATAAACATCTCCTTTAATTCCCCAATAAAATGTTCTATTGTAGTCTTAGAAAATCCATGGCATGTTTGGACTAAAATGAAAAGTTTCTATAGGAATGCAAATAAGTCATTGGCAAAATTGTTTCAGAAGCTCATATCACTCACTCCTTTTAAACCGTGGCCTTGTTTACAGAAATAACATAATTTTTTGGGGGATATATTATACATTATTAACTCCGTATAATAAATCATGACAAAGGATGAAGGAAATAGAAAGGTGTCTTTTCTTTCCACGTCAAAAATCTTACCTTGTCAGCAAAGTGTTGGATTATAAAGGAAGTATTTGACATTCTTGGTTTTTCAAAGAGAGGGTTCTTGTTCATAAAATTATTATATAGCTTTTGGAGCCAGTTTTCATCAGTTCCTTGCGGTAGCTGTTTCGAAAAAAGGAAAAATGGCATATCTAAAATTAGAAGCGATAAATGAAAATGATTGAACGAACAAAGTGGTTGGTTGGTTGGTTGGTTGGTTGGTTAATTGTTTGTTTGTTTGTTTGGTTGGTTGGTCAGTTGGTTGGTTAATTGATTGCTTGATTGTTTGTTGGTTGGTTGGTCAGTTGGTTGGTTGGTTAGTTGGTTGGTTGGTTGGTTGGTCAGTTGGTTGGTTAATTGATTGCTTGTTTGTTGGTTGGTTGGTTGGTCAGTTGGTTGGTTGGTTAGTTGGTTGGTTAGTTGGTTGGTTGGTTGGTTGAATAACTCACCTCTTCTATACAACACAAGATTTTGTACAGTGCTCCCTCCCGGTCTGAACCAAGAGCATTTCACCCCTAATATATATTCTAAAAAAGCAGTTTTGCAATTTTGCCATCTTAGAATATATGGCAAAATTGCAAAATTGCCTTTTGCAAGGACATTTGAAGAAAATTAGCCAAAAAAAAAAAAGACTACATTTGGGTTTGTGAAATTCAAATGTTGAAACTTACCAAGCATTCTTCGTCCAAAAGTTCTAGAATTCCCATTTTAGCTTCAATCAGATCGATGACAGGTTGATTGTCATAAAAATCAATTAACGTCCATGGGATATTTTCCTTCATGTATTCTTCTTGTTCAAGTTTAAACACATGCTAAAAAATGACATCGCCAATTTAATCTCACAAATACCGTTAGTTGTTTCATGAGTCACACACATCAAAACTCAAATGTTGCTTAACAATACTGAATTATTTCTGAGGTCGAAAGAGAAAAGTCATTTAAACGTCAACACACCATGTTAAGAATTATCCATAGTAAATAAAATGTAAAAAAAGAAGTAATGTTAAAATAGATAAGATAGTAAAATGGTATTATTGGAATATTATGTAAAATCACAGCTACGCACAAAAATTGTATAAAAACTGTTTTATTCTAAAAATTTAATAAAAAACATTAAAAAAAAGAATTATCCAATCTAATATCCTGATTGAATGTAAGGCTGGCTGGAGATGATATAAAGATTTTACTTATCCACTCCAAGTCTCAAAGAAACGACACTCAATTCATGATCTTCCCAAATTTCAACCATCACAGACAACAGATTTTAAGATTTATGTTCTCCATACTCCTCTGAGCAACACTCTTCATATAACCACATCTTCCTCATTCAGCTCTTTACTCATGTAACCTTACTATTCCGTTCTAGTTCCCAAATTACATTTTACTTTTTTCCTCTTCGGCTGAAATAAATGAATCTACAATATCTCTCCCTTCGGTCCACCTGGTTGAAAAGTTATGGCACATATTTTTGCACGCATTTTTTGCACGTATGGCACGTACTTTGCACGTATTCATTGGGGATTCTGAAGATTGTCCTATTTAGAACATGTTAGCAAAGATGACTTCTCACCAGCTCAAGATAATCAAGCTGTATAGAGACAGGCATTTCAAGGGAATGTTACAATTGGCGATTTAGGTTAACCAAGTTAAAGCGTGCCTGGATTAGACTTTCATAATCATGGGCACTGAAGCTGTTTTACATGCAGAATAATCTACACACCCATACATTTTTAGCTTTCAGCTAAAACTAAGTCAATAGTTAGCATACGAGAGCGTAGGCACCAAGACAAATTCCTTGTGTGTCCAATCCCACTTGGCCAGTGAAGGATTCTATTCTATTCTATTCATACATAAGTTTATTATTGATCTATAAGTTTATAAATAAGTCAATATTTGATTTCTGGAATACCAACTCAGGACAAACTCTAATCCAAATGAATGGACGCCCATTAAAAGATATCATACCAGGTTGAATTGTTGCTGTAGTTTTTCATTGGCATAGTTGATGCAAAATTGCTCAAAGCTATTCAGATCAAAGGTTTCAAACCTGAAACAAAGGGGTTAGAAAGTTTTGATTTTTAGATTGGATAATAAATCTACGACATGATCCTTTCTGCAGTGAGTTTGATAGGCAATCAGGAAAAATCGTTTTGGGCAGTGGCGAAATCCAGTTTTTATTGTCACCGGTTCTGTGGGCGTGGCTTGGTGGGCATGGTGGGGCTTGGTGGGTGGGGCAGGGGAAGGATACTGCAAAATCCCCATTCCCACCCCACTGTGGGGCCAGCCAGAGGTGGTATTTGCTGGTTCTCCAAACTGCTCAAAATTTCCACTACCGGTTCTCCAGAACCTGTCAGAACCTGTTGGATTTCACCCCTGTGTAGTGGTGCAGAAAAACATTAAAGTATTGCTCTATCAATCAGTCATAGTATAGAACTATGTATGATATCATGATAGCACATGAATTGGGGAGGATTGTACTTTTCCATCTTAGATGCTTACAGAGGTGGGTTGTACAGTACATTTCTCAGTTATTCACAGCTGGAGCAGCCTATAAACTAATGAAATAAATAAAACACAGTACATGTAAGCAGTTCCTTCCCAGCTCCTTTATGAGCATTAAAATGTTAAAAAAAATCTGCTAGTGCCTCAGGATTATTTTTTTTTCTCATTTAAATTCCATGTTTGGTGGGGAAAGGAGCATTCTGGAGGATCATGGTATGACCTCCTTGATGCCTTCTAGTCTGGATTTTTGCAGCCCAAAATAGCAATCCTAAAATCGATATCCTATTCTGTGTATAGGATATCTACATAGAAATCAGAAGACCCTGAATTCTAGTGCCCCTTTAGAGCCAACTAGATGACTCAGGGCAGGTCTCAACCCAACCCACCTTACAAAGACAATGTTGGCTCCCTTGGCCAAGAAACAGAGGTGACATCATGCCCTAGAGTCAGACACAACTGGATGGGGAAATCTTTACCTTTATCCCACATACATATGTAGTTGATGTTCATCAAAAACATATGGATTTTTGGTTAATTTAAGGAGGGGGAAAAACCCACCCCATTTTGTGTGTTTGATGTGGGTCTAAATATGTTCCTTTTGTTGGAATGAATAGCAATGCTTATCATTACAAAAGTTCCATATGCAGCTAAAAATAGTGTTGGC
The DNA here is from genome assembly GCA_032468135.1 of Calamaria suluensis. Lineage (NCBI taxonomy): Eukaryota > Metazoa > Chordata > Lepidosauria > Squamata > Calamariidae > Calamaria > Calamaria suluensis. The sequence continues at coordinate 16,744 of JANHFP010005662.1, read as the reverse complement.
ACTCTTAAATGAGAGCTATTATGTAAATTGCAGCAATTTGCATTCATATTCAAGCATTAGAGAAAAATATAATTTTGAAACAATATTTCTGACTGCAGTACATTTATTTCCTATAAAGGTAAACTCTAAAACTTTGAAGGAGACATTGTGGAGTTGTAGGAAACTACTCAGAAATGCCAGTTCTTTAAATTAATTTAGTCAATATCATTACACTGTTTCATATATATTATAACATATATTTATGTCTTGAAGAACTAGATCAGCTAGCTGGATCTTCTAGGAAATGTAGTTTGAACACATCTTGGAGGATGTAAGGTTGGAGAAAGATAATCTAGATTCTGTATACATGTATGTGTATTTCACTTTGTTAGGACATAGCAGATTAGGAAATATAATTTTAATCTCTAAAAATAATCAAGCACTGTGGAAACTCTATGTATGTCTAATGCCACGTCACATTATTATTTGTCTAACATTTCTTTCTGCAGATTATTTACTGCAAACACATTTGAGACCATCAGCAGCAATGCTTTCATGGGCCTTCCTCATCTAGAATATTTGTGAGTTGAAATATTTATGGTCCAAGATTTATTTATTTTTTGAGTGAGTTGAATGCCTGAGATGAAGACAGCTTTGACCAGTTGTATTTGTATACCCGTTACAGGTTTATAGAAAACAACAACATCAAATCACTTTCCAACACTTCTTTTCGTGGGCTGAAGTCCTTAATTCACTTGTAAGTATGTTTGTTTGTTTAAATTTATTGACCATCCAACTCCAAAACATAAAAAGTGTCTAAAAGCATTAAATTAAATAGACCCCCAAACTAAATATATAGCAAATCAACAAAACAAAACAGGCACCTTTGAACATGTAATAAACTTAGACCTGAATTTGGGACCGATGCAGGTTTTCAAACCTTTCCAGAAGCCCAGGAGTAAGGATGTTGTCCTTATTGCTGGGGGATGCTGCCACAGAGAGGGTGTACTTCCTAGGTTGCACATGGTGGCAGTGTCTACTGGAGAAGACCTGCCTTGAGAGCACCTTCTCTGCTGGAACATACTGGGTGGACAGAAATAGTTGGAGATAAGCAGGCTCTCAGATATCTGGGCCCTATTCCATAGAGGACTTCATAGGTAATAACCAGTGTTGAATTATACCTTCAATTCAAAACCACCACATGAATCCATGCTGTGTTCACCTCCAGGCTGCTTTAATAACCCAACATCTAACAACAGTTTATTCTTTGTCCTGTGTGCACTTATAGCTCACAATCAATGCCACCCTACTTGACTTTGTTTAGAAGTAGACACCCTTTGCATCCAATGGGAGTTGTGTTCTCTGTGTGTAGAGGAGCATTTGGGGGCCTTCTGAAGTGAACATTGTTGCTGACCTGGAGGCTATACGTGTATGTGCAGTGCGTACATTTACTGTAATACACACAAAAGCACAGTAAGGAGAGAAACTTAATCACTGTCATTCTCCTTCCAGCTGACCTGCAGCTTGCTGGTCCTCTTTCCACCATTAGCAGTGAGGAACTCTTAAGTTCTGAGCAGTGACACAGAGAGAGAAGTGACTCCCTGTGGCTTCTTTCTTTGCTCTAGTGACTCTGCTCCAAAGTGCTGCCTAATGTTGGCTCAGCAGATTCCTTTGATCAGGTAATTGACAGGAGAAGAGGATGGCCTTTTTACAATTATATAAGCACAGAAAAGGTGACCCAATAGCACAGGTGGGCTTCTTAATATGTAGACTCCAAAGTGAAGGGAATAGAATTGACATTTTTAGTTTGAAGGTTAATCAAAGTGCAGTAAATCTTTTTAGTTTATTAGATGTCTGGTCATTCATCAATGGATCAAATACCTCTGCGGAGCTGAAAAATATTTTGTAGCCAGGCCCTGCAAATTTTTTAACTCAAGCTTTTTTTTTAGGGGGGGGGCAGCGACATGTTAGAGTCATCAAAAGGGAGCCAGATTGGAATGTTCATCCCTTCTAAAATTAAAATTATTTTGAGAATCATGCTCCGACAGCGGAGACCTATTATCAGTTTGTTTCTTAATTAATGACAAAACCCCCCACAATTGTGGGAACCTTGTAGGAGCAAGGGAGCAACTATTGTTGCATGCATCACCACTTCATCAAAATGATGTGATTTATGTCCCTGATGTGATAAATGCAATAGCATGATTTGTACAGTTGCATTATGATGCATATAACTTGTCCTGGATACCTGCAATCCTGATATTATTATTCATCATTTTCCATTGTTCAGATTTGAAGAATATGATGGACTTGAAGGCCAAAGTGGTCCACAGTCCACAGAATGCTCAGGAATAAGTTGTAACTATATTACCCACCAGTCCAAGGAAACCTGAACCTAGTTTTGCACGTGGGCAGTTGGGGTTGGGGTTATTGAAACATCCAACTGCTCACCAGCAGTTGAGATCAACTCCAGAGACTTTGTACCATTTTACCAAGTCAAGATCACAAACTTGAATAGTTGAACTATTTCTAGTATTAGATTTTGCTAATAAAGGAGTAAAAGAAATCAAGTCCTTGGACTTGGACTGTGGACAGACCTTCAACAATCTGTTGGAACTGAGTCAATGTTACTCAGGCATTTTTTTTGCATAATATATTATTTAGTCATCTTTTCTTCCCATTTAAGACTATGAATAGTAAACAGCATGATGACAGCAAATGTATTATTGTTATTGTTTTCTTATTCTGGATGGTTATGATGGGATGGAAATCTTCCATGCTAGTGGAAGGGCAACTATGGGTAGAAAAAAAATTGACAGTGAGCATAGATGTCTATGAGACAATCCATGGCTATAAAGCTGTGCAACTGATATTATTGTGCAGTATTTCTCAACATGCCGACTGAGGAATTGCGGGAGTTGAAGTCAACACATGTTAAAGTTGTCAAGGTTCTACTGTTCTGCAGGTAGAACTGCTATTAAGGTAGAATTTGAGGACAGAGAATGCTTAAAATACCCTGAAATCTTTTTCACTAACTATAACAAAAACACAACGGATCCTTGATGCTCTCTGAGCTTGCTTGTTTTCCTGCAGACATTTCAGGACCCAAACTAGGTAAGCACAGATGATGTTACCTAGTTAGGGTAATGAAACATGGGCAAGAAAAGCTCAGTAAGCACCAAGGACTCCTCATTTCAACCCTGCACTAAAAATATTCTCTTTTATTGGTAAAAATACAAGATTGTGGTTAAGAGTTTGGCAAGACAGCAGAGAGTGTGGATGTAATATTTAAACAGGAATTGATCTTTTTTGAGGTATAAGTAAATGTATTCCATATTACAATAATAATATTAGCATTACATCAAAGCAATGCATGTGCTATTATTTGCTGTACTAGTGATTCATCAAATGGGAAAGAAAGAATGCAAAATTAATCTAATCCTAATTATATTTTTTACAGGAGTCTTGCAAACAATAACCTCCAAACGCTCCCAAAAGACATATTCAAAGGATTGGATTCACTAACAAATGTGTAAGAAAATATTTTTGATATTCCCATTATGAATTGAAAGAAGGAAAAAGGTCCACAGATACTTATTTTGGAACAACTGCTCATACAATGAGCCTGGAGTTACCCATTTTATATCCCCTTATCATCAATTATCTCATTCATCTAATAGCCCCCCCCACACACACACACAAATTCAGGAGCATTCCTCAAGGCAGCTGTCTGCAATCTGGCAGCTTCCAAATATGCTGGAGTTTGCGGCCCAGATTGTGGAAAGGTGCTGCAGAACATCTAAAACAAGATTGTCCCCTACAATATTTTTTTTGTGTCAACCTTATCTCACAGGTGGATTTCCATTAAAATTATATCTGGGTGCATTTTTAAATAGTTTTATCAAATTGCCCTGCAAAAGAGAAAGAGGGAGGAAGGGAGAGAGAAAGAGGGGGGAAAAACTACTTCATATGCTTGTAAATTACAATCTGTGTAAGCTTTTCCTAGAAATGGGAATGGAATGAATTTCTCAGCCATCTCTAACCGAGAACATTAGCTGTTCTCTATGAGCTCATTTAGCCACAGCCATTCCCACTGTCAAGACAACCAGCTGCTTCAAACAATTTGCTCTGCACTGCCTGATAAAAGCTGCCGTAGTGAAATCAGGAAGCCAGGCCCTACCAGGGAGTCCTTCCCCCCACCCTCTGTTTGCTTCCCGGACATTGAGAGACATGGAAAATACGGCAAGATACAATTGGAAGAATTTGCATTTGAAAATCCTTGCAGGAAGTCACCTATCATTTTCTTGAAATTTTTCATGGCACAAGTGTACCTTCATCTCACATCTTGCCTACCTGTGAATGAAGCTTAACTTAACTGACTCTGGACTACTAATGAATATTAAGTACATTTCCCCTTTTAGAATAAGGCCAAGGCACCATTTATTTGAGTTTTAGTCCCACCTGAGACATGAAGCCAGCTAGGTAACCTTGGGCCAGTCATTCCCTCTCAACCCTAGGAAGGAGAAAAGGGTGAATATCACTTCCTATTGAGAAAACTGCAACGATTAATCCAGGCTGTCAACTATTATGCTAAACTGGTTCTATTTTTCCCTTGGATGCTTTTAGAATTAGAGAGAAAATATTCTAAATATACTAAATAGCCAAGCGCCAATTAAATGTGCTTCGTTCACAGGTAGGCAAGACATGGAGTGAAGGCCTATTTGTGCGTTGAAAGGCCCCCTGACACCTTATTTTCTCTTTCTGGCACCTGCTTCTCCCTTTCCCAAGGAACTTAGGCCAAGAGCTGCATCTGGATACAAGGCTGCAAATTTGTCCATCTAACCTTTATGTATAGCTTTATGGTTGTGTTTTGGGGGCCTTTGAGTTAGTATTGACTTCTGGTAACACCCTGGACTAATCCCTGCAGTTTTCATGGCAAGTTTTTTTGGAAGTGGTTTGTCGTTTACTTCTTCTTAGGGCTGGGAGAGAGTCACTGTCCCAAAGTTACCAAGCTGGCTTCGTGGTTAAGGCAGGACTAGAACTTGCAATCTCCTGGATTCTAGCCTGGTGCCTTAACCACTAGACCAAACTGGCTCTCCTGATGCATAACAATACTTCCCTTTTATGTATATATTTTCCAAGAGATACAATTGCTAGCCCTATACTTCCAATTACATCCATCCACCCATCCCAAATAACTTAATGATTACAAGAAATGTTAAAAATGAGACAGTCACCCCCTCACAATACAGTGACCCAGTGTTCCAGCAGAAAATGGGTTGAAATGTGTGCAATAAAATAAAACTACATGGAGAACATGCATTTACTGTAGCATCTGGAAGCATATTTATGGTTGCACAAAGCAAAATATGTCTATCAAGATCCAGATAATAACCGGGGGCTAGGTTTATTAACGAGAAGGACATGTACCCAAGTATCATCTGTCTAAATCAGTTGGACTTAATTTCCTGAACTTGGCTCTTTTAGCATGAAAGAGGAATCACAGCATTTGAAGGTATTTTTGCTTTTAAAAAGGAAATTGATAAAATTGATATTATTTACATGATATCTAGAATAATGAGCTGCAACGTCATATGGAAAGTTGTTTCAAACTTGTTTCCAGTAATCTTAAAATTAGTTTTAATAGAAAAGAAAGCTTTGCTTATTGGACACTACTGCAATTATTTAATAAAAAAAATAGTTGCAAGTGCATTTCTGTTGCAGATATATTTTGGACTTGGAATATTTGAATTATGAATGATTTGAGCCCAGTTATTGTCACGTTTGAATTGAAATATACAGAGCAGTTCCTATGACTCTGGAACAATTATGTGTAAAAAATGCATTATTCTTGGTGATAATTCTGGTCTTTGGAACTTAGCAAAATTCCTTGTGATATGGGGTCTGGCTAAAGAATACTAAGACAACATGAAAAAAGATATCTATATCTGATATGGGGCAGTGGATTGTTGAGCAGCATTGTTGGTCAAATTATGAATTATTGTAGTTGTGGTTGGTTGGTTGGTTAGTTTGAGAAAGAGGCAAATAAAGATTTTTGACATCGGTGTTCAAAGTTTTTAGAGTTGTTCTGTTGGAATATTATTTTCTAGACCTTTTTTTTATTTTTAATCTGAATATGTTTAAAGGTAACATTATGTTGTTAATATTATTGTATTCTTCTTCTTTAGAAATTTGTTTCTAAAATCAGTTAAAAGAAGTAATTTTACATTTGCGAAGAGGAAAGTAAGCTTAATGCTCTTTTGCTGTATTAGAAGATTTTCTTTCCAGATCCAACGTAAACCTGGAGGAATTACTCAACTAGAATAAAATTTCAGGGGGGAAAAGCCCCCAGAGGAAACATTTTCCATACAAAATCCAGGCAAAAGCATCTCCAAAATTGGATGCTTTCATCAAAATAACAAAAACAGCATTGTGTTATCATTCTACAATCTCCACCCTTTTATACGTAGATATAACACCATAATTCACATACAAAAGAGAAATATAATAGAAGGATGCTTAATTCAGTGTAAGATTTTTACCTCCCTTCCTTCTCTCTCTTAGGAAATTTAATATACAGTTGCTTTTTTAACCACAAAGGGTTTTTTAAAATATAGGCTTAGTTTCTTCCTTAAAGCACATTGTCTTTCATGCAATAGTGATCTCAAAATATTATAAACCGATAACCTGTTTTTTCTAAAAAAAACAAATGATAATGTATTTAAATTGTAACATTTCAAAAATGTTGTTTCTGTCCAGAGACCTGAGAGGAAATGCTTTCAAATGTGATTGCAAATTGAAATGGTTAATTGCATGGATAAGCAGAACAAATGCAACAGTGGAAGACATTTATTGTGAAAATCCACCAGAGTATAAGAAACGCAAAATCAACAGCCTCTCTCCTAGTGAATTTGATTGCATCATTACACGTAAGTCTTTGATGTGTCTTCTGTTTCTTTCATTCCCTGTTATTCTTCAAGGGTGTTTTTCCTTTGGTGGAGCAAACGGTTTTCTACTGGGTTAATCTATACATCTCCCTAGCCCGAATATTGCCTGCCTTTATTCACAGCAACTTTCAAGATCTCTTCTCTGTTGTGTTGAGATTTTTCTCGCCATCCTTCTACTTGATAGTTGTCCCAAAGGAGTTTTTTTCAAAAGGCAATTGGACTTTATTTTTGCTTGAACTGAAGAAACTTGGATGAGAAGCAAAATGAAAACAAGGAAAAAACAAAGTCCAATTAGCTTTTGGAAAAAAAAACACCTTTGGGATAACCATGATCTGGATCATGGGATCTATATGACTGAGAATCTCCTTAGACATCTACACAATGGTTGTGTGGCCTGGTTCACCTAATCTGAATGAGATTCCACTAAATTTCGCTTAGCCTCTTGTGTGATTATATGTGACTTACTTTCAGAAGCCATAGTGAAACAAATGATAGTTCAGTGTGAAAACAGCTGCACACTACAAATTCCTTACAGTATAACAGTTAAACAAGCAAAAGCTGGGTAGGAAATCTGAACTCGGTGGGGTGGCTGTACTATGTAGGGTCTAACTGGCCAAAACTGTTCTGTTTGCACTTGTACCTGGAGAAGATAAAGATTTCTCATTCCATATAGACTGAAAATATCTGATTTGCAGTATTAGGCCCTAATTATGAGGGGACGTGGTGGCTCAGCGGGTAAGATAGCTGAGCTTGTCGATCGGAAGGTTGGCAGTTCAAGGGTTCAAATCCCTAGTGCCGTGTAACGAGGTGAGCTCCTATTACTTGTCCCAGCTTCTGGCAACCTAGGCAGTTTCGAAAGCATGTAAAAAATGCAAGTAGAAAAAATAGGGACCATCTTTGATGGGAAGGTAACAGCGTTCCGTGCACATTTGGTGTTTAGTCATGCTGGCCACATGACCACGGAGACATCTTCTGACAGCGCTGGCTCTTCAGCTTTGAAACAGAGATGAGCACTGCTTCCTAGAGTCGGAAACGACTAGCACATATATGCGAGGGAAACCTTTACCTTTACATTTTATGAAAATCAGTGTGAGTGCTACATTCATAATTTTCATCCCAAGAAAGAAAAAGCCTGATTAGTCCAGGGCAGTGATGGCTAACCTTTTTGCCGTCGCATGCCAAAAGTGGAGGGAGCCCAGGGGGGTCACGCATGCCCATACCCATTATTCAATGCACCCCACCCTCCCTAGAAAGGCTCTGGAGTGAAAAACAGGCCTTCTCAAACTCACCTCAGGCCCTCCAGAGGCTGGAAACAGACTCTTTCCTGACTTACGGTGGGCCCAGAAGGCCCAAAAATCAGCACCCCCATGCACATCAGAGCTGAACTAGAGCAAAGCTCATGTGCTCACCAAAACGGCTCTGTCTGCTACCTGTGGTACGTGTGCCATAGGTTCGGCCTAACTGGTCTAGATGGTAAGTAAGCTGCTAAATTAGAAGCTGGAAGGTCAAATGTTCTAGCCCTACTTCAGGCTTGGGACCCAGCTTGGTGACTCTGGCCCTGTCACTGTCTTTCTCTCCCTGCACTAGGAACAAGGTATTGGCAAGTCACTGCCAAAAATGTTGCCAAGGAAACTACAAGGATTTATCCTTGTAGTCAGCAGGAGTCAGATGTGATTTGATGAACCGTAACAACCACAGTAGGAATTAGGCTAATTAGAATTGGTTATGATTCAAGCACGAGTGCTATTTTCTGTTAATAAATAAACACTTTCATCTCTTTTTTTCTTGTTGACTAAAGTCGAATAAATACAAAATACCACTGTCTTGTACAAGTGATCTACTTTTTACAATAATGTTCAACGGAGTAAATACCAACTTTTTAGTATGTACTTTTTCAGAATTTGTCGTATTTCGAAAGCTGCCGTATCAGTCCCTGTCAGTGGACGCTTTCTCATTCTTGAATGATGAATACGTGGTTATTGCTCAGCCTTTTATCGGAAAATGTATCTTTCTGCAATGGGACCATGTGGAAGGGACATTCAGGAATTTTGATAACATTACAGGTATTAACAGCTCATTTTTCTGAATGTTGTGTTGCCTTATTGTAACGCCAGTTGATGATACGCTTTGTCGATCTTTTCTGCAGGGACTTCGGTGGTTGTCTGTAAGCCGATTATTGTTGAGAATCGCTTGTACATCATTGTTGCCCAGCTCTTTGGCGGCTCGCATATATACAAAAGAGACATTCACGCAAATAAATTTATCAAAATTCAGGATATTGAGATCCTTAAGATCAGAAAGCCTAACGACATTGAAACATTCACCATTGTTAAGGATGCATACTTTGCAATAGCGGATAGTTCAAAAGCCGGCATCACCACGATCTACAAATGGAATGGAAATGGATTTTATTCTGACCAGTCTTTGCACGAATGGTACAGAGACACTGATGTGGAATATCTTGAAATAGCCACCAAGCCTCACCTGATCATCTCAAGCAGTTCTCAACACCCAATCCTGTATCAGTGGAATAGGGGCACGAACAATTTCGCTGACCCAGTGGATATTCCAGATATGGAAGATGTTTACGCTGTCAAACACTTCAAAGTGAAAGAAGATATTTATGTTTGCCTAACAAGATTCATTGGGGATTCCAAAGTAATGAAATGGACAGGCTCCAAATTTCTGGATTTACAAAGAATGCCATCCAGGGGGTCCATGGTGTTCCAGCCACTTCAGATAAAGAATTATCAGTATGCTATTCTTGGAAGCGATTATTCTTTCACTCAAGTCTATTTTTGGGATGCAGGAAAAGCCAAGTTTGTTAAGTTTCAAGAATTAAATATTCAAGCGCCAAGATCCTTCACACATGTTTTTGTTGACAAACAAGATTTTCTCTTTGCATCAAGCTTTAAAGGAACTACAGTGATTTATAAGCACATCATAATTGACTTAAGTGCATGATACTTATTTACACACACACACACAGAGTATGGAAGTCTGTTGTGAGACTTCTTTCATTAATAACAACAGAGACCTAATGAACTAAATGCATGACAACGATTCTCTTTACTTCCAGTCTGCAAAATGCCTTTAACAGCTGAGATTGTTAAAATAAAGTGCTACAACTAATATCTTCAACCATAAATGTCAAGTCTAGTGCTGTTTGAAATTGCAATTTTATAAGAAGGACAAGTTAAAGCATGAACTATTATTTGCAACAACGGTGTAAATAGCTAGCAAAGCTCCATCTCTCCTAAATGAGTTGGAAGGCACCAATCAACTGTAATTTTCCATTATTCACTGATCTGAAGATTGCCAAATAAAATGTTTACGTTTTCTTTCCTATTCTCAAATAGCTTTATTTATATAGCCATCCCATAGATAGTTTTTGCTCATTTTGAGTAGTTTTCTAGGGTCATGAAAGTTCAATACTACCAGAAATGTTATATTGCATTTTGATTCAAGTCTATTGCTTACACTCTTCTAAACAGAAAGGGACTGTTTGATCCAACACAAGCAGGCGATTTCTATGCATTCACATATAGCTAATTTATTTCCATGGCTTTCAGAAAGGGAAAAAAAACCCAACTGATGTTTTGTTCACAGTGTGTAGAGTGTTGACAATTTCTGTCCTAATGGGAAAGATATCAGTTGCCATCTTTCTAAAGCAATTAGAAATATAAGGCTCTGTTGGTATGTAAGTATTAAGTATTCAGGGCTTATTTTTCATAGGTATGAGTTAGCCTGCAGTACTGCATTCTAACCACTGCACCATGAGGCATGGCGGTGCAATGGTTAGAATCCAGTACTGCTGGCTAACTCACTGCTCAATCCAGGAGTTTGATTCTGACTGGTTCAAGCCTTCCATCCTTCTGAGATCGGTAAAATGAGGACCCAGATTGTTGGGGGCAATATGCTGACTAGGTAAACCGCTAATATCCATCATCAAATGCTTCCTTTCATTGATGGAGAGATTTGAATTCTTTTTATATACAGTAGATCCTTGCAATTTGACCATCATTAAAAATGGGTTCCCTTAGCAATCCAACTGCAAAGATCATATGATCGCTATGTCTGTATGAAAGCTTCCTTTATAAACATTAATCGTGAAATCTTTCCAGCACATTCGTGCAGCAGGATTGTATCTGTCTTTACATTTATCTCTAATAATCAAAGATATTTATTCACTAAAATCTCCCACAACAATGACCTCCCTCACTGCAAGCAAAGAAATATAACTTTAACTTAACATATTTTCACATAGAATATAGAATAAGGCATGTTCTAGTTCTACATTCATTGTTCAAGCATGTTGAAAAACATGAGAAAATTGATGGGCTGAATATCGATATCCGTATATTCAGACATAAATCAGAAGCAAGAAGACTTGTTTCTGACTTGTTTATTATAGAACAATGTTTTTTTCCCTAGACAATACTGAGCAGAGTGTTATTGGCCTTTGACTTGGTACCATCCAGATGTAGACAACAGCTCCCAGTTTTCCTAACCAACATCTGCCGTCCAATGCACCCAGCAGCCAAAGTAGGGGGAGAATGTCATGTCATGCATACGTCTACTTGTATAATTTGAGCAAGCCAAAAAATAATAGAACAAGGGCCTTTCTACTAACTAGAGGAATGAAGCAGAGTTCTTAATGATTAAACTTTGTACTTATTTTTTTTAAAAAAAATAAATATGGTACATTGCAATATCAGGGACAAATAGGATCAGACAGGCCCCCTTTTCTTTCTGAAATAAATGTTCTTGCCATTCTCTCTGGTGATAACTAACCAAGCATCCTTGGGACCTGCTTTTCAATAGCTTGAATACCAGAATGTATTGTTCTGCCACAAGATATGATGTAGCACCACAATGAGCATTATGTCTTTCTGTTCTGCATTAACGAAACCAAAGATCGGGGTAACCCTGAAGATTTGAGACTAGCTGAGAGCAGCTGGAATGATAATGCATGCATTCCCTACTTAAGTCTAGTTACTTATTTAGATAGGATCAATAAAATAGGTCTGTGCTTCTGCTTATTCAATCCTGTTGTAGCTTCCTCCCAAAGCAGGGAATCAGCCTTTAGTCCTTGCACAGCCATAAGCCTCTCCCACCCCCAATCCCCCAGGTTCCTTTGCTTGTTCCCAAGGGAAAGCAAGCAATCCAGAGACACTCTTGTATTATAGATAGAATACAAAAAAAGTAGTCAATTTAAATCCTTCAAATGTGAATCTGGTTGTTTGCACCTGGCAGCCCATCACTTCCTAAAGTAGCCTCTTCCGCAGTTGAACAACTCTTACTTAGAGACTTTTTCCAATCATTCAACCATACCTACTTGCTTATTATTTAAATTCCTTTTTTTCCCTTCTGTAACAACTCTGAATAATTCCACTCCATTTTTAAAAAACATGGCAGCCCTAGATAGACTTGAAGACAGTTGCTACTTCTCCCTGCTTTCGTCTCTTCTTCAGACTAAACTTCTCCAGACCTCAAATCGTTCCCCTCTAAGCTTTCCTTCCAGGGTTTTACAGCTTTGGTTGTTACCCTCTGGATACAGCCCAACAGTTTAGCCTAGAGAGGGAGCCCTTGGTGGGACTCTTGTCTCAGGCTGCCAAGGAGTGGGTTGGAGCCCGTTAAATGGTTAATATGACTGTGTGTTGTCACTGAGTGGGGGTGGGTGGGTTATTTTGTTATTTTGTATTTTTTTATTATTCCTTCCACATTGTGTTTTTATTTTCCATAAGGCTCCTAGAGTCGTGAGCGAGTGGTGGCTATATACATTTTCCTAAATAAATAAATAAGTAAAGGCCAGGGGAAAAAAAACCTGCCCGCAAGCTCTTCAAAGCTATAACGGTTCAAAGAAGCATTCGCTCCATTTGCAAAGAATTGCAGTCGTGTTGTAAAAATTTAATCCAGCGCTCAAAAATAATCCACGTTGTGCAATAAGGGAAGAGCAGGTCTGTTTTCAAACTGGTGTAAGGTTCTTGTGCAGTACTAGAAGAAAGCTTGAACAGAATATTTCTCAATGCTTGTTCTGAACAGTTGATTCTTTAATTACATTATGCATGCGCGCAGAACAAATAAATTTTATAGATGTAATACTTCCATGGGATTATTTTTGATTTCAGGCCAAGGATCATGTTCGAAGACATCAATGTTAATATTACTTTTGTACAGCCTTCTGTCAGTATGAAACACTGCTCACACTTAAAATTGATGCTTTTTTTCTCTCCTGTTACTGAAATATGGACTATTTCTTTCCTTCAAAGGGTGATATGTTGAAGTAGGAATGGTGTCTTGATGTTCCAAAGTGAATTTGCTTTACAGCGATATATTACTTAGATGTTGCAAAGGTTCCTGGTACAAGCAACAAAGCAGAAAGTTATTAATGGATAAGACTGCAGATCAATTTTCTTATTCAAGAATTTCTCTTTGCTTTATAGTACTTTAATATATTATCTGTAAGACACTTTAATTCATATACCATTAGCTTTCTTATCTAGTAGAGTATTAATTTTTAAATAATGTCTATTTATAAATTGTGCAATTTAGAATTTTTATTTATTTATTTGTATGTGTATGTGTGTGTGCTTGTGTGTGTGTTGGTATTGACAAACAAGCTAATTTCTACATTTACCTTTTGAAGAACCTGTTCAGTAACTCTGGATCACTTCCTACATAAAATATGAACTAAAGAAAAATGGATGGAGCTTGAGGTTTGAGTATGTTCAACCTATAATTTGGGGAAGTTGTGTTCATTTCTGATAGAATACATCCACTGGCTCAGATTGCCTTAATTCTAAGGGCCAAAATATGTAGCACACAACAATTTATATTATTTTGATTATATGAAGGAACAATAACCATAGATGCTACGTGCAGGAAAGGAATAGTTATGTCATTACTGCCCAACACAATATGCTCTGTCTATTCAGTGGGAATGCAAAAAATGTTGCAAAGAAAACCAGGGTGTATAAAACTGGGCTATTTTTAGACCTACTTTTGCATTTAGAGCTTCCATTTTCTCCAGAATCCTTCACTGTGTGTCATTCGGTGCTTTTGATCTGAAAGAAATTGCTGTGAGGAAGAAATGTCTGTTGCTTTCTGGTCCTCTGAGTCCATCCCAAACCATTGTTTTCCCCAGTACTATTAATAGAATCAGGAGAAATGGGCTATCTCCCCCGATGCCCTGTAGTACTCTAAAAGTCTAAAAATAGCTTTCAGCCGCTGTCTGCAATTCCTTGTCAGTGCTTGTCTTTTCATGGCAATGCCTGAGGGCATGCGCTGCTGCATAATTTTACTTAAGGGCACACTGATGCTCTTGAAAGAACGGATATTGCAGAACGTAGTCATTAGCCAGGAAAGAAGCAGCTGGTGTCATAACCAACCCATCCCGTTGTGTCATCTCTGCAAAGATGCTAAGAATGAGATGACATTCCTGTTCAGAATAAATGGCTGCAGGAGAGGGAAGAAAGGCTGTTTGAGGTTCTTAACAAACAGGCTGTTTGAGGTTCTCTTCTTTGTGGCCACCACTTCCAATATCTAAGGAGCTGCCACAAAGAAGAGGAGGTCACCCTATTTTCCAAAGCACCTGAAGGTTGGTCAATAGAATCGAATGGAAAAGGAGTAGAACATAACAGAACAACATAAGAGTCGGAAAGGACCTTGGAGGTCTTCTAGTCCAGCCCCCTACTCAGGCAGGAAACCCTATACCACTTCAGACAAATGGTTGCCCAATCTCTTCTTAAAAACTTCCAGTGTTGGAGCATCCACAACTTCTGGAGGCAAGTTGTTAGACTGATTATTTGTTCTGTCAGGAAATATCGCCTTAGTTCTAGATTGCTTCTCTCCTTGTTTAGTTTCCACCCATTGCTTCTTGTCCTGCCCTCTGGTGCTTCAGAGAATAGCCTGACTCCCTCTTCTTTGTGGCAGCCCCTGAGATATTGGAACATTGCTATCATGTCACCCCTAGTCTTTATTTTCATTAAAGACATACCCAATTCTAGCAACCATTCTTTATATGTTTTAGCCTCCAATGGATGGAAACTAATGGATAGAAACCATATATCCTAATGGATAACCAAGATGAGAACCAACCTAGAACTAAGGAGAAATTTCCTGACAGAACAATTAACCAGTAAAACAAATGGTCTCCAGAAAGTATGGGCGTGGCAACACTGGAACGTTTAAATAAGAGCTTGGACAGTGATTTGTCTGAAAAGCAGGGTTTCCTGCTTGAGCAAGGGGTTGGACTAGAAGACCTCCAAGGTCCCTTCCAACTCTGTTATTCTATTGTTCTTTTATTATTCTGTTAACATAGGTTTTTTTCCCCAGAAATTCTATTTTTTCCAAACCACTTAAACCTGTCTTTTATAATTATCACCTCAAGAGATCATTTTCAAATTACCTTACTACTCTTCAAGTATTACTGTCTCCAATCAATACGCTTAATGAAGACTAAATTCTGCAGATATAATAGCACAATAATCTAGTGTGGAAAAAGAATGCTCACATTTGAAATAGTTATTAGTCTGTCTTTCCTAACTTGTTATTTTCCAGATGTATTCAATTACGACTTCCATTACTGACAGTCAATATGGCCCTTTGGCCTTGCCAACTGGTAATTTTGAGAGCTACGCTCCATCACATTTTGAGGGCATCAGATTGGCGGATGTTACTGGATGCTGAAGTGCTATGAATATAAAACGCACATCTGTTCCACTTATGTCCATATTACACATGTGCCATTGCACAAGCCTCAAGCCACAACAAACTTTGAAAAAAAGAAAAACAGCCAGAGGAGACTGGGAGAAGCCAAAGACATGTTCTAAAGTGCCAGAAGCCTTTTGGCAAACTTGCTTCAACGTTGTTTGAGCCAAGTTAAACAAGAACTTCAGCTAAATACAGAACTTTAGAGAGACAAAACATTCCAGTGAAAAAAACCAATAAGGCGTCTTTTATTGTGCATAACTCTTGAGAATATTTTCAAAGGTTTTGAAAGATATAGACACCTTGATCTTTCAAGGAAGTAAGTAAGATATTTGCTTATGGCAACAATAATAAGGAGAAACAGTGTGAATATGTTAACAAAGGACAGGTTCTTCATAAGGTGTCAATGACACCCCTTTGTCCCAAAGCACCAAGTGTTCATTTTTTTAAATTAGCCTTCAATGAAACAGGAAGAAACAATTCCAAGGTATTCCTGGGAAATTTATCTGCTACTCTAATCTGGAGATCCTTAGGTTTTCCTGCCCACCCAGTCTACCTTCTATTAATGCCCTTAACAGAGATCTGCAAAGGTCTTAAAATCTTTCCTAAAGCAAAAATGTTTTTGGTGGCGGGGAGGTACAGGTAGCCCTCAATGTACAACAGTTGACTTAGTGATTGTGCAAGGTTATGATGGCACTGAAAAAAGTGACCGTTCATTGACCACTGACCGTTGCAGCATCTTCTTTGGCCATGTGATCAAAATTCAGATGCCATTTATGATGGTTGCATTATCCTGGGATGATATGATTCACCTTTTGCGAACTGACCAGCAAAGTCAATGTGGAGGCTAGATTCACTTAATGAACATGCTGCTAACTGAGCAACTGCAGTGATTCACTTAACAACCATGGCAAAACTCACTTAAAAACTCACTTAACAAATGTCTCACTTAGCAACATAAATTTAGGGATTAATTGTGGTTTTAATTTGCCTATTGAGGTTGCAGAAGAGAAATATCAATCAATATTGTTGCTTAGGGAGGAACTGCAAATGCAGGGGAGGGGGGAACATTCCCAGTCTCATTTGAAAGAGAAAGATGGGTGAGA
>JANHFP010005659.1:59602-70364 GCA_032468135.1 Calamaria suluensis | reverse complement strand
ACACTGCAACCGTTGTAAATGTGAGTCAGTTGTCAAGCATCCAAATGTAAATTACATGACAATAGGGATGCTAAAATAGTTTTAAGTGTGAAAAATGGTCATAACTTACTTTTTCAATGCCATTATAACTTTAAACAGTCACTAAACGGTTGTAAGTAGAGGACTACCCGTATCCCCAAATCCCTCATGCACCCTATTGCTATTAAGCTATTGCAGCTATGTTTAAATTGACATAATAAAGCTATGTTATAATTGTCAACTGCTCCAGTGGCTAGGCAACATGCATTATACATACATATCCAGATTCGGATTCGGATCCGGCAAATATTGACCTAAAATATCCGGATTCGGTATCCAGTAGAAAATACACATTTGGTCATGCCCTAGTCTCTGGACTACTCAAAATTCCCAGTATCGGTTTTCCAGAGCCTTTCAGAACCTGCTGAATTTCACTCCTGGTAAGATCACCTGGTGACTGGGCAATCAAACTTAATTCAAGTGATACAACTTTATTGATAAATCGCTCAATCATTCAGTGTTTTTTTTTTTAAAGCAGGATAAAAACCAATCAATCTATTAAACACACACATACATGCACATCCTCTATAATCTCTTTCTCCCTCTTAGGAATCTGGCCTATTATACAAAACACAAAACACATTCTAACACAAAAACTCTCATTTAGCATGTACCAAATTTCACATTTTACCTCCTCCAAACACTATTCAACATCCATTGTCAATTCAATTTGCATTAATATTTATATACATTTTGTATTTATTTTAAATTGTTGGTTTGTATGTAGATTTTCCCCCCGGTATGCATACTTCCAGAAAACAATTCTTCTATGGTAGAATATATTTTTTGTGCATATATTTAATATATTTTACATGAAAATTGGAAATCTTGTAATAGAGTTGTGAAAGATGTATCAGTTAGTATGTATGTATATTTCAGCTTCTCATATATAATTCAACAATCCAAACTTGTTTCTTTTAAAATATTCACACCTCAACATTTCTGTTTGAGAAAACGATCCCATCAAAAACCAAGTTTTCAATATAATGGGGCAGTGTGCTTATTATAATATTCATTTCTATATGTTTTTAATGTAATGCTCTTGGTATTAGAAAAAAATGCAAGCAATTGGAACAAATAAGAGTTAAGTTGCAGTAAATGTTTCATGATCCATCCATATTCTGGGGTGTAGCCTGTAAGATAGGACAAATTGTGCAAATTGTGCTTATTTTACAATATTTTGAAGAAATTTCAATATTACCTGCATAAGAACGCATGTCAATTGACATTTAAAAAGGTATTTTTTTCTTTTTCAGCAGTTTGAGACCCAAGTATCATGTAATGGGATGAGTTCTTAGCCCAGCTGCTGCCAGCCTAGAAGTTTGAAAGCAAAGGCAAAATGTAAGTAGATAAAAGGTACCATTTTGATTGGAAGGTTACAGCATTCTGTCTGGCTCAGTGAACAATGCCAGCCACATGACCATGGAAGTATCTTCAGACACTGTTGGGAGACAATGTTGGCTCCCTCAGTTAGGAAACAGAGAGGCACTTCTCCCCCAGAGCATAGGTGTCAAACTCATTCCATCACATTGCCATCATCTGACGTATCTCAAGGTTTTTCTTCCTCTTTGCAGAGCTGGGTGGGTGCATTCAGCCCATGGGCTGCCAATTTGGCACCCCTGCCCTAGAGTCAGACACTGGGTCAGAGAAAACTTTTACCTTTTTTAAAAAAAAGTAAGATCTAGTTTTATGGATCTACCAGTATGATTGTGGGGGGAAAGTTGCAGTGTGGGTTCTTTTGCTTGGTATTTAAATTAATTCCATGTCTTTCTTTTCCATTTCTGGCACCATCTGCCTGAATCTGTAATTAAAGGTGTTTACTTTTTACGCCTCCAACAACAACAATAAAGCTTTGCTGAAGTCAATTCCCAAAATCACTCCTTTTGTTTTTGAATAGAAACAACAAAAATCAAACCAATTCTTTGTTTTGAGGTCGGCCTCCCTACTGACTCCAGTAGAAGGGGTATGCTGCAGAGCCCATCGGTCAAGGGATTTTAGCTGATGGGGCCTAAGAGAAGAATCTTTTCTGCCCTGGCTCCTGCTCTATGGAACAGATTGGTGATGGAATAAGAGTCATCTCCACCCTTTTGAATTTCTGAAAGGACCTTAAAACTTGGCCCTGGTGGTTGAGTCCCAATGATAGGGCTCTGTGCTGGGCATGGTTGGTGGAGTAATACAGAAGATTCCATCTTCTGTAACATTCATGTTCTCAGGTTTTTTTAAAAAAATCT
Source organism: Calamaria suluensis (assembly GCA_032468135.1). Lineage (NCBI taxonomy): Eukaryota > Metazoa > Chordata > Lepidosauria > Squamata > Calamariidae > Calamaria > Calamaria suluensis. The sequence continues at coordinate 68,055 of JANHFP010005659.1, read as the reverse complement.
GATTGTAGTTTTTAATCTGATTCTCATTAATTGTAATATTTTATAGAAATAGAACAGAGGTGGGAGGGACCTTGGAGGTCTTCTAGTCCAACCCCCTACTTAGGCAGGAAACCTAAACCACTTCAGACAAATGGTTATCCAACATTTTCTTAAAAACGTTCAGTGTTGGAGCATCCACAACTTCTGGAAGCAAGTTGTTCCACTGATTAATTGTTCTAACTGTCAGGAAATTTCTTCTTAGTTCTAAGTTGCTTGTCTCCTTGATTAGTTTCCACCCACTGCTTCTTGTCCTACCCTCAGGTACTTTGGAGAGTAGCTTGACTTCCTGAGTGATTGGAAAACTGCTATCATGTCTCCCCTAGTCCTTCTTTTCATTAAACTAGACATACCCAGTTCCTGAAACCATTCTTCATCTGTTTTAGCCTCCAGTCCCCTAATCATCTTTGCTGCTCTTCTCTGCACTCTGTCCAGAGCATCCATATCCTTTTTACATTGTGGCAACCAAAGCTGAATGCAGTGTGGCGGTACCAAGACATTATAAAATAGTATTAACACTTCACATGATCTTGATTCTACCCCTCTGTTTATGCAGTCCAGAACTGTTTTGGCTTTTTTGGCAGTTGCACATTTTTTTATATCTTTTTATGTTTTATTTATTTTTTATATGTTTAAGATTTTTGTTATAGAATCTCAGGCCACAGTAAAGGGAAGAATACGGAGGTTGTATTTTTGGACTCATTCCATAGACTGAATTGACTGAGAGAAGACTCTTGAAGCTTTTATCTGTCTATTCCCAAGAGAATGTAGTTAATTTTGCAAGATCCTTGAAAATCCAGGAATAACAATAATGAACTACTTTGGCCTACTCACAAGTTGTTTTGGTTCCTTGCCGCTAACAATTTTATGGTATTGTAAACCACCCAGTCATTTTGTATAGTGATGTAGGATGCATATAAATAAATAGTAAGTAAATAAATTTATTGTACCCATAAAACCAGAGTGTCAAATATCTAATGGTATAGCTGTTATAGAAACACACATGAGCACACCTATGTGTATTATTAAACTTTTGATTAGAAGGAAAAAATACTCTTATTTGTGTTAAAAACATCATGAACGTGTCCAAAGTTTTCTTGGCAACAATATGGAAGTAATATCTATTAATCTTCTTTCAGACTTCCTAGTCTAATTTAAACTCCTTGCTTTTTCTGGTAGTCTCCTCTTCAAATACTAATCTGATCCAATCCTACTTACCTTTTCAAAATCAGCACAGAACACAGAATACTAGAGTTGGAATGGATTGAGCTACAAACATCTAATGCCAAACACCAAGGTAGATAGATGCTGCCAACAATGATTTCTGGATTCTGGTAGGTAGGCTCAGCTCCAGGAAGCTATTCTGGTGGTAACATTCTGATTGCAAAAAGAAATCTTATTTGTTCTATTAATGGAGAAGTTGGTATGATTCTCTAAATCCCTTCTTACTGATGTTAATATGAAGGTAAGGAATAACTCGGTCGTATATTTCTCTATATTAAATTTCTAAAGAAATTTGTGCCTGGGTTTATTTTATTTTTTGCCTTGAGTTGAATATTTCCAGGAGATTTATTGGCACAAACAGATATAAGTATCCTTATTTTTTGTTTGGATCTCACTTACCTGGATCTGCATGACATTATTCAGTCTGTGTAATTGATTGTAAGTAAAAACTGTATAAAAATACTTTTTCTTATATAAAGTTAAGCATTTGCACTATGGAGAAATCTATCAATACCATCATATTGGTTTAATTATTGAGTGGATACACTTTCTAGTTGCCTGGCTATAAAAACAATGCAGTGTGAATATAAAAGGGTATCCAAGTAGGTAGCAAACAGAGCCATAATGCCTTATTAAAGGAATACAGCTTTTGCATCATTAAAACAAGATTCTAGGAGAAAGAATACTCTTAAAAATCCTGCCTCGTTCTGCAGTTTATTTTTATCTGCTTCTTTAGGTCTAAATTTGCTCCACGAACAACTTACCTGTCAGGAAGAGCAGCTATTTCCAGGTGACACAAATCCTACCTCTTGAGGCCAATCCTAGAAGAATCTCTATAATTATCTCCTCCAACAGCACAGAATACAGCCATTGTTACTTATCAACTGCAAGGACATCAACTGTGGCTAGAAATTGGGATTTCCAACTGGTGTGAGCACATAAATGACCATTTTCATATGGAAATGATAAGTTTTGTACAGGTAGAAACATTCGGAAGTATTGTAGGGGCATTATTAGAAGCAGGTAAAACTACATCAGCAAAAAGAAAAGAAACATGACTGTTGCACATATTTTATTGAGACATTATGTTAGGGCTACTATATTTGGAACGCAAAAGTCTGGATTGTTATTGAGTGTCAACAAAGAGTGAGAGGCTTGTGAATTTCTTTTCTGCTATGTAGTGATGCTAGAAATTTACAGCTGATGTAAGGGAAGATGATACTCAAGATACTTCTTGGAACACAAGAAAGGAGTTATGCTAGTAGAAAGCACAAAAAAGAGGGAACATTGAAAGCATAACACCCAATGAGAAAAAAATGAGATACTGCTGAATGAGAGAAAAATACTTATAATGATATATCGACAAACATAATTTCAAGGGTGCAGTCAGAACAAAGAACAGTTAAGACAGGATATGTTGAGTGATTTTGAGATAATTTTATTTTAATGTTTTGGATATGGATGAGCAAGGTTAAAGAAAGAACCTCCCACAGAGTGTTTGGAATTAAAAGTAAAATAATAATGATGATGATATCACTTTGATGAACCTGAAGTGAAGGAATGCACCGAGCAAATTTGAGACAAAGACAATTTTGCCTGATGTCACCTCATGTATTGAATGTACTTATGGATAAATATATGAGGAACATTTATGACAGCAGGATGTTGTTTAGGAATGTGAATGCATGTAGGATGATGTCATTAAAATCATGAGGGTGTAGATCCAAATGATTTGCAGCAAATGATTAAATGATATAATGAGGCTACATATCTGAAAAAATAATATCAAAGATGATACTGTAGTTAAGCTTTATATGAAAATGGAATAGTCTGTGGAATAACTACATATAAGAGATGCTTCTGACCTTTATGGAAAAAATGAGATGCATTTCAGCTACTGCGCAGATACAATTTTTGTTTGGAATGCAAACAAAACAGCAGTTCAGCAGTTCAAATCCCTAGTGCCGCATATGGGGTGAGCTCCCATCACTTGTCCAAGCTTCTGCCAACCTAGCAGTTCAAAAGCACATAAAAAAAGCAAGTAGAAAAATAGGGACCACCTTTGGTGGGAAAGTAACAGCGTTCCCTGCACTTTTGGTTTTTAGTCATGCCGGCCACATGACCATGGAGATGTCTTCAGATAGCACTGGCTCTTTGGCTTTGAAACGGAGATGAGCACTGCCCCCTAGAGTCAGGAGTGACTAGCACATATGTGTGAGGGGAACATTTACATCCATTTTATTTGTAGTTCTTATCCAATCACTGTGACTTTATTTATCTTAACATGATTCACATTCTTTTACTATTTGCAAACCACTCTCTACTTTGATCACTACAATTATAATTATTTGATTTTTCTGAGGTTTTTATTTGCACTCTCACAATTTTTTCCCTTCTGTTCTTGAGCTGGTCAATGACTATAATAAAGTACTACTACCTTTTCTGATTTGATTGACTGACAAACTCATTGTTTTCCTAGACTCTTTTACAATATGTTTATTGAATGATTTCCTCCCCAAGTCTCTTCTATCTTTAGTTAATAGCATTTCAGAGTAATGTGCTAGCTTATGTGCTAGATCATGTTGAAGAAAAGTCTCAACATGGTTACAAAGACTTCACACCAACTTGATGGCACATAATCAATCAATTTGTCAATTGAGCATCAGCTTATCACTCCTGTAATGTGAATGCTTGGTCCTCCATGCATTTTGCCTGCTTATGTGCAAAACATAATTGCTTCAATAGTTCAAGCACTAATGCTTTTCCAAGCTAATTTTTCTCCCATTGACTGGAAGGGCAAGGGTATTTTCGAGTTTATAATTCTCCATCTCTGGCTATTTTGAATGATGATTACAACTCAAAATAGAGAAATAACAATGCATAATTTTTCTGTGTGCTTCATTTCTCTGTGAGAAGATCCTTTGGGATAAAAATCATATTCATGTGCATAAAGATACTTAACATTTTGGTGATCTATGCCAATTCCTATGGATTGTATGCAGCTGAACCTGGAATTTAAAAGAGAACAACAGATTATATATGTTAAAAAAACTATTTTATATTTGTAAAAAATATGAAGCAGTCCAACAATCTCCTTGTCTAACGCTTCTCTTTTTAACATGTCACATTGTTTGTTCTGATGGTCTGATGCTGTGCTTTCATACTTCATAATTGATTACCATGAAGTAAGGCAATAAAATGCTAAAATAAGGAGATATGGGGAAGTTGTATAACATTATACAGAAAGAGAGGTTGACATAGGAACATTATTTTCCATGGCAGGTGTGCAAGAAATCATCTCATACTAAGTCTGATTCATTAGTAAATCTAGTTTAATATTGCCTACATTAATTGATGGTGGCAGAATTTCAGAGTAGTGTGTTCTCCAATCCACACCGGAGACTAAACTTGCATCCTTTGGTATATAAAACTGTCCTATTGCCTTGCCACTGAGTTATGATTAGCACCATCTTCTTGCTAACATGCAATTTCGTCATAATAGCGCTCTTAGATCATATTTCTCAATTGGTAGGTCTCCCAATGTGGCTGAAAGAAGCACAGGAGCCTTCAGAGGCTTGCTATGACAAATCTCGAAGGCATTCTGTGAATACAATAGTTCTGATCTCACTTATTAAGACGGGTTCCTATAGAATCACCCAAGGAAACTGTCTGATCACTTTGTATGGAATCTTTTCAGATTATGTCCTGAAGATAGCAATAGCACTTAAGACTTATATACTGCTTTACAGCAGTAAAACATTGCTTTACAGTGCTTTATAGCCCTCTCTAAGCAGTTTACAGTCAACATATGTCCCCCAACATTTTGGGTCCTCATTTTATCCACCTTGGAATGATGGAGTCAATCTTGAGCCTAGTGAGATTTGAACTGCCAAATTGCAGTCAGCTGGCAGTCAGCAGAAGTAGCCTGCAGTACTGCACTCTAACCACTGTGGGTCATGATAAAAATATATAAAATGGTCAGAAGAGTTTATCCAATAAACAAAACAAAAAATCATGTTCCCAATCTTTCGGTGTCTCAACTTGTTATGCAGTGAGTGTGACTCTACATGTGTAAATGTGTGTATGTGTGTGTGTAGATATGTACATGCATATAAGCAGTAGGTGCAAAATATTGCTGGATTAATTTAGGTACTTAACTGACAGAAGGGCCTTAGTGTAAAAGTTAGTTATTGAGATACAAATTGCATTTTGTGCACCGCAGAAGATTGCACAGTTTGTTATCAGCTTGCAATATCTCCATTTGAATGGACATACTCAAGAATGTGATGAAGCAGCTTCAGACACTTTGGGATGAAACTGATGTTCTTAGACTTGATTTTAGGCCTCAGCACTGGACTCATTATTGGTTGTGATGAAGCAGTGCATGAATCTTATAATGTGATAGATAGTAAACAATAGATTTAATCTCAATTTTCATTATTCAGAAGACATACTGAACATTTTCCAGCATGAAAAAATGATTTTCAAAGTGTTATTGATGCTACTGCATTTCTGAAAAAGTAGACTCAAACATTTAATCTGAAATAATTATTCAGTTATAGCTTCAGTTCAAGGTGACATGTTAAAATTTATCTGTTTTCTTGTAAACATTATAGTTGGTACAATTAAACAGTCCACCTATGCGGCTTGTTTTTGTTGTCATTTGCTATTACAATGAGGTTTATGGTTTTTGGAGTTATTGACTATATTACAGGTGCAATCCAATGCACTCCAGCCAAGGTTGTTGTACACTATGAGGTCTAGAAAGCAAGCATGATGACACTTATGCTCATTAATTTTTATGAGCATATTCAAATGATATGAGCCAAGGCTAATACCTAGGAAATGATGTAACTGGAGTTGGGACAAGAATTGCATATCAGATGGTATTTCCAATCTGCCATTCAAAAGATTTTTCCATAGAATCTGCAGTTTGTGTACATATTTTAATCATTCTTCATTTTCCCAAGGGAATATTTATTTATTTATTTATTTATTTAGTCAATTACATATTAGGTAATAAGTATAAGTATAAATTGGATATAAAATTGAATACAAATAAAGAAAAAACATTAAGACAGGAATGGTAGGCACGCTGGTGCTCTTATGCTTGCCCCTTACAGACCTCTTAGGAATGGGGTGAGGTCAACAGTAGACAGTCTTAGGTTAAAGGATCAGTACTTCAAAGCAGTTCATAACGTTCTCCTTAGAAATATTGAGTATGTGCTCAAGATCATATTATAGGAGCTAGTTTGGCTTTGTTCTTCTGTTTCAGCTTGATTTAGAAGTTGCACATGAGCAGATTGTGTTTTGTTCAAAGTCAAGTTTTGCCTTTGGTGAAATGGGAGTCTGGATTCCCAGGAGGAAGGGGCTGCTTTCCAGAGGGCAAAATTTGAAAGCTTTGTTTGGAAGAAAGAGGGTTAAAACAGCTCCTTCTTAGCTTTTATGCAAATAGTTGCTTTAGTCTGGCAAGATTCTGTCTATAGGTTAAGAATAATAGAGGAAATTACTCTAAAATAACTTCATGTGTCCTTCTTGGGGCCTGACATTGCCTCCTGTTGTAACTAAGCTCTTCTTATACTTATTATGATTGTACATTTGATTTACTCATGCTCCCAGCTAGTCCACATATTACCTCCACATATTATTATTTCCTTTCCTCCCCCTCCAACTTATTCAGGCTTCATGGAGCTCTGGAAGCATTGCATTCCTTTGTCCCCAGCTCACCTTTGCTTCAAATTAGTATGCCTACCTGGAAAGAGCTTGAAAAGAAGGAATGTTTTATTGGGCATGGCTTATTTTGTGGGTGTGGCTTGATGGTTATATGATAGTGGCCGTGACTTGGTCATGTGACTGGATGGGTGTGGCTTAAGTGGTCATATGATTTGGTGGGTTTCAAAAAAAATTACTACCAGCTTTGTGGGTGTGGCTTGGTGGATGTGGCATGGCTTGATGGACATGGCTTGATGGACGTGGCAGGGGTAGGATACTGTAAAATCTCCATTCCCTCCCCAATCTAGGGGAAGGATACTGCAAAATCCCCATTTCCTCCCAATCAGCTGGGACTCGGGAGGCAGGGAATAGATAATAGGGGTCAGTCAGGGGTAGTATTTACCCGTTCTCTGAACTATTCAAAATTTCCGCTACCAGTTCTCCAGAACTGGTCAGAACCTGCTGAAATCCATCTCTGGTCTCTATCCTTATGAGCCTCTCCCCTGGTTCATGACCGATACTTTCAGAAATGTTGCCTTACACCACCATTGTCTTATCATTCTCTCTAGACCTGGGCAATGTGGCTTATAAGGTGTGGTTTAAGACATAATGTATTCTGAGGCTAGAAACTGTTAGTTTGGGTGATCGAATGAGGAAGCCGAGACGTGACTCATGCAGCAGTTCTTTATATCATCTCATAGTGACTCCAACTCAACACTGCTCCAAACAGCTCCCCTGATATAGGGGACTGTTTGCTGCAGGGACCAATCATTTGAATCCTCCCTTTTCCCGCCACAAGGCAGACTGAACTGAAAACTATTCACAATACATGACAGGAACAATTCAAAAACTCCATGGTAATTCAAATTTATCATTCAAAATGATAAAGTTTCTCAGCAGTTTGTAAGCATGGCATCTAACTGCACAACACTTTGCATAACTGTTCCAAATATTATTTCTTTTTTTAAAAAAATAATTAAAAGAGTGAAACAAAAATCAAATCTGATTCACTTGACAAATCCAGGAGATGCTCATAATAGGTTCCTTGTGGTTTAACTTAATTCAAACTGCTGCTGTCTCTGTCTGGCTTCCGAACCTACACAGGGTCATGTTCTCAGGGCCTAATTCCAGAAACATCACTCCTATTCCTAATTTTTCTTTTCTGTTTCTCCCCCTGCCCCAATTTTGGCAAAGGACGGAGAATATAAATAATTGAAAAAAAAATTATGTTCATAAATAACACACATACCAACAGTGGTGGGAAATAACCTTAGTTGAATGTCCCTTATTTTACAAGAGGAGATTGGTTGCCATTTATTTCATGAAGTCTGAAATCTATGCTGATACTAGTTGATAATAATAATAAGAGTTGGAAGGGACCTTGGAGGTCATCTAGTCCAACCTCCTGCCCAGGCAGGAAAACCTACAACACTTGAGACAAGTGTTTATCCAATATCTTCTTAAAAACTTCCAGTGTTGGA
>JANHFP010005659.1:48351-59502 GCA_032468135.1 Calamaria suluensis | reverse complement strand
GGACCCCCAACAGACCCTCTCTGTGTGTACGCACCGGTCGCGAGGAGGTCACTGGCAGGATGCGGTCTTGTAGATAATTAATCTTCCTTCCTCAATGAATCAAGAAAATCCTAGCATGATGAACATTAGGTATTGTTATGTATATACTTTGAGGCATGTGATCTATATAAAATCGATTAATTGCTTAGAAATATGTATATATACAGTAATAACCTTCAATGTAGGCCTTTCTATGTAATTTTATAACTATATTATTAGTACATTGGACTTAAAACACTGACTTCCGTTGTGATAAAATATATCTAAAAATATATAAACCCAGGAATCAAAGAGATTCTTATTGATTTCTATGCAAAATGTTTTGTTTTTTTTATTTATTAAATTTGTATTCCACCTTTCTTAGGTGTTCGTGATGGAGGACGTAGTGGTCCTTCTTTCTATTCTTCCACACAGCCTTCTGGTTACAGAAATTGTACCTGGCTCAACGTCCACAGTCCTAATCCACAGTCCTGATCCAGCAACTAAATAACTGCATCATTCTGGTTTCTCAGTGGTACAAAGGGAAGGTTTTTTTTGTATCCATTAGGTAGTATGGATAGTGAGGACAAAGAAAAAGCAATCCTCTTTAGATAACTGGTTAAATACAAATCTTTTCCAGTTACAACTATTCCTTGAGTTACAACCATCTGTTTAGCGACTGTTTGAAGTAACATCGGCATTGGGAAAAAATGCATTTATGACTCTGCAGCATCCCCAAGCTCACATGTTCAGAATTTTGTTGCTTGGCAACTGGCATGTATTCACAACGGCTGTAGCCCAAAACTATGTGGTTGCCATTTGCAACCTTCCCAGCTGGCTTCTAACTGAAGCAAGTCAATGGGGGAAGTGGAATTCGCTTAAAAACCATGTTATTTATTTAAATGGTCATAAAATTGGAGATCACTCATTTAACAGTTTTGCTTACCAATGGAAATTCTGGCCTTTGTTGGCGTCATAAATTGAGAAATACCTATATTAAAAACCATATCTTAAATGTAGAACTTGGTAAATATTTGTCAACTCACCATCCTTCCCTACCACTTTGATATTCCTATTGTTTTATAGGCTCTTGCTGTTTCAGCTGAGGAAATGCTACCTCGGGGGAAATCTGAAAGAAAGTATTTTTTTAAGGAGTGTTTAATTTGTGGCAATATTCTTACATATATAAAAAAGGATTATTGAATTTTGCCTTAAAATACAACTGGAATACTATCCTGCATTGATTTTCCATCACAATCCTTGATCGACAGGGCTTTTTCTATCTTCTGCATCAGATGAGAATGAAGACACTGTCTGGGGTCTCATAAAATCATAGATTTGGAAGCATCTATAGATCTATCTATAGATTGTCAATTCCAAGCCCTCTTTCTGTACCGAAAACCAGATTTAACAGTAGGTGGCCATTCAACTGCTGTTTGAACTCATGAAAGACCACCTACCATCACTCTGGGTAATCAACCCCACTGTGATTAATATCTGTCTTTCTAACATCTATGTTGCCCTTCTACGAACTTGTCCCAGTTTATTTGAATCATCCTGTAAAGCAGTCTCCTCCTAACCTTTTGGGCATCAGGGACTGGTTCTATGGACTGGAGGGTGTGTGGTTTTGTTTGATGCCTGCTTCCAGTGGATGGGGCTTCTCTTGTTTGTGTGGCCTGTTGATGGCATGCCATGAACCAGGGGTTGAGGTTGGGGATCCTTGCTCTAAAGCAGTGGTCTTCAAACTTGGCAGCTTTAAGACTTGTGGACTTCAACTCCCAGAATTCAGTTGGCCGGAGAATTCTGGGAGTTGAAGTCTACCAGTCTTAAAGCTGCCATGTTCGAAGACCCCTGCTCTAAATCATGTTGCCCAGAAATGAAGACAATACTTGAATTAAGTTCTGATTAGTGTAGAAGGGCACCATTTCCCAAATAGGTAGCATTGTCCAGGGCCAGCCTTGCCTAACCAGCAGGACAGGAACTGGATTACCATAAATCCAGAAATCTGGTGATGCTGAAATTATACCAATTTTGACACTTGATGGATTGTAAGGTTAGAAGTTGTCCTTTACTCAGGCTGATAAAGCAGGCGGATGGGATGGGCTGTAGCCAGGAGGGTTTTTAACCAATTTTAGACTGATGTATCTGTTGCAACCTTATGGAAACAGGAGGCACTCCTGATCTCTCTTGTGCCTTGTCATCTCTTGTTTGGATTACTGTAATTTAGTTATATGAGCCCTCCTTGGAGACCACCCATAAAGTTCAACTGGTGAACACTGCAGTAGCCTGTATGCTTATGCTAATTTTCAGCCACGTACATCCCGTTGCCATGGGAGCTGCTTTGGCTACCTTTTTGTTCCAAGTGCAAATAAAAATGCGAGCTGTCCCTATAAATTCTTATATGGCTCAGGGCCTGGGTATCTCCAGGCGTGCCTTTTCCATCTCGTCTCTAAGTATCCAGTCTGAGCGAACAGAGAATACTTGCTGAAGGTTTCTGGCTGTTTTGGGATGTGATTCAAAGAGGTTTATTTTGGGGGGGAAGTTCCATTTATTTGGCATAATCTCCTCACTCAAGGAAGGGTGGCTCCCTAACCACCTTTCAAAAGCTTGCTAAAACTTGGCTTCTTCAGAGGGTCTCCAAAGATATTTGGAGATTCTACAAAGATACTTGGTGTCCGATTACTTAATACCATTAGAAATAATGGCTCTTTTATGTTACCATATGTTAATGACTTTTAAAGTGGTCTATAAATGCTATAAATAGATACACTGTATACATTACTTGCTGAAGGGTTTAGTTAATGTACAAGAAACCTGAATGAAAGAATAATGTCTTATGGCCTCTGCAAATCTATTGATGACCTTGAATTAGGTAGACTATCAGTAATCTTTAAACTGATCTTTTTCGCTGGCTATGTTAGTGATTATGGAAAATACAGTTCAATTGTAGTTTTAAAAAATTCAAGAGGCTTTACGATATTTTCTAAGCAATTGGAAAAAAGAATTCTGAAATATTTCCCATTATTTCCTTTTTATTTATTTATTTATTATTTCAATTTATATACCACCCCATCTCTGAAGACTCGAGGCGGTTGACAGCAAATTAAAACACATACTAAACAATTTAAAATAATTAAATTTAGCTGTCTTCTAACTAAAACCAATTAAAATACAATTAAAAATTAAAAGCTAATTTTTAAATTTTTATATTTAAAACCCCGATCATCCCAGGCCGGCTTGCTGGAAGAGGAATGTCTTCAGCTCTCGACGAAACACTTTCACGTCGGAGAGCCTCCGCAGTGCTGGGGGCAATTCGTTCCAGAGGGCTGATGCCCCCACCGAGAAGGCCCTGCCTCTTGGGGTCGCCAGATGGCACATACATCCCGTTGGGACCCTCATCAGCCCCTCCCTGTGAGAACGCACTGGTCGGTGGGAGACTACTGGCAGAATGCAGTCCTGTAATCACATGCAAGAAAAGATTTGTGTAAGTCATAACTATATTTGCATGGTATTTTAAGGTGGTAGCATGTCTTGCAAAGGGCAAAAGGTAATCTTTGATGCTGGACTTCAAATATCTACAATTTTAGAAGCAGACCTTCCTGTCGGATTGGTCTTGCTCTTCTCTGAAAAGCATCTAATATTTCAAGTTTGAAATCAGCTGGCAGTGAGATCTCCTGCACACATTCTTTCATATAAATTAACAAAGACATCTGCTGCTCTGCATCTAGAAATAAATTGATTATTTTCATATTGTTTCTGGTAAGTGCCCCATGCACTTAAAATACATCACTTTCAGATTTATAATAAATTTATCATAAATTTGTTCCTTCCTGACTCTGAACTTAATTCTGGCTTCATGGGAAATAACCATAATTCTGTTCAGTGCTTCCAGATCTTGATCAAATTTAAGAGCTTGAGCTTTCATAGCTTTAAAGTCTCCATGGATCTCAGAAATGCCAGTTTCCAGACTCATACATTTACTGTCCATCTGTTTAGAGGCTGACTGAAGTTTTGCCTCGAATTCAAAATTTGTTATTTCTTCTTTGCTGGGAAGACAATTCATCAGGGGTCAATGTAGCTTTATCTAATTTGATAGAATTTAGGGAGGCAGCCACCATCCCCTCCTCTCTGTCTGGGATTTCATTAGCTGATCCAGCTCTTCATTTGAGCATAATTGGGCAAAAATCATACAGGCTTCAGTTTTATGCAAACAATTCCATGCATAGGATTGGAGAGAGTCCAGGAAGCCAGTAGATGAGAAATTGAAACATTTCTATCTGGGGATGTTAACAGCAATACCACTAAGGTTAAATTAGTGTCCATCTCTGGTTGCCCCTGCTATGAGCTTACTTGGCCATAGTAATGGGCATCTCTAAACTTGGGCTGGAGCCAATTGGGATACTAGTTTTGATAGTGTGTTAAGAGTGCCTGGCATATGTGTTCTTGCCTGATAAGAATGTTGGGTGACTCAGATTTTGTAGAGGTTTTTCTCTGGTTCATTTGGGTGACCATTGATGGATGGTCCTGAAAAGTAGTCCTTTCTTGCAAGCAGATGGGGAGAGTTGCTGTTTTTATCCTTTTCTACTAGATAATTGAAAGGACACGGTGGCTCAGCAGGTAAGACAGCTAAGCTTGTCGATCGGAAGGTCGGCAGTTCAGCGGTTTGAATCCCTAGTGCCGCATAACGGGGTGAGCTCCTGTTACTTGTCCTAGTTTCTGCCAACCTAGCAGTTTCGAAAAGTATGTAAAAATGTAAGTAGAAAAAATAGGGACCACCCTATATAGTGACCTTAATCTAAGTAGCCTCTCTTATTTATTTATAGAATTAAAAGTCACCCTACTTCCAATAATTCTGCTTTACATTTAAACATAACAGGTGTTGTTGTTTTTTTTAAAAAAACCAACAATGCAAACAAAGTATACCAACGCAGCATCCTATGGATGCTGAACAAACTCCCTACCTGGGAGAATATCCAGATTTTCAGTGACTTTCTGAAGGACAACATAGAGGAGGCTGTTCTCTGTTCTGCAGGGCAGGTACCCCAACAGTGAATGTATGCTTCCTAGATTCCAGGATACATTAAAAACATTTATTGTTTTACAATGTCTTTGAATGTTTTGCCATAAGTTTGGTCCACAAAAGGCTTCTCATTTGAAGCACTGCTTATAAGTATCCTAACTCTTCCAGAAATGTAATCATTGACATAATAAAACTCCCATATGGCTCTTGAAGTATCCATGCATCTGGAGCTTGTTGATCAGAAGGTCGGCAGTTCAGCGGTTCAAAACCCTAGTGCCGGGTAATGGGGTGAACTCCCATTACTTGCCCCAGCTTCTGCCAACCTAGCAGTTATGAAAGCATGTAAAAATGCAAGTAGAAAAAATGGGGACCACCTTTTGTGGGAAGGTAACAGCGTTCCGTGTGCCTTTGCTGTTTAGTTATGCCGGCCACATGACCACGGAGACATCTTCGGACAGTGCTGGCTCTTCAGCTTTGAAACGGAGATGAGCACCGCTCCCTAGAGTCAGAAACGACTAGCACATATGTGCGAGGAAAACCTTCACCTTTTATGCTTCTTTTACAGTCACGTTAGATTCCCTTCAGAGGCCTATGCACAATGCAGAGTGTAAAGTTTCACACATAGTGCTTTCAATGCTTCTGTATCATACCTGAATCCACCTCTTCCCTACTGGGCCTAAGAGCCTGCCGGGCAGAGGGAATTGGTCTGTTCTATTTTTGCTGAGAAGACAAAGAAAACCTTGCAGGGAAAGAGATTAAAATCATTCCTGTTTCAGCTAGCGATTGACAGTTTAAGTGGGATACCTATCTTTATCTTTTCAAGGAGGGCAAGAGCTGAAGACTTCACAAGGATGCCCTTGATGCCCTTAGAATTTGCTGCCCAAGGCAATCACCTCATTCTACTGAGGTAATGGAAGCCTGGCTCGCTATATAAAACAATAACTTCATTCATTTTTCCACCTTTCTTTCTCTCCCACTCTTTCCCCCTATTTAATATTTACTTATCTTTGGGGGTTTTCCCTGCTGTCCCCATGACTAGGATTTGTGCTTTCCCCCACATGTTCCCTGATTTATTAGTTTCCCCATGTTGCTCTCAGTCTCTTAAAAGGACATAAAAATGACTTCATTTGTATTCTAGCAATTGACAACCCAATTTATTCTGACTTGCCAATTCATGTCAAATCCTTCAATATGAAGGCGTTATCAGACAGCCAGTTCTTTTTTTTTTTTAAAAAAATGCATTTAAATTCAGGTAGGCAAACTTTCCACCGTATCAACAGCATTTACAAGTTCCTCAATGATCTTCTAACAAAATTGCCATATTCCTGGTTAGAAATAAAATCCTTGCTTTCCACCCAGCTGTCTTAATTCAAGAATACAATTGCAGCTATTTTGCTTGGGGGAAGAGAAAGACAGCAAAATATGATTTTCCATTGTCTGACTATTAGGGTAAAGTAGGAAAGATGACCTTGACACCATTAACTAGGCAAAAGGAAACATTTCCCCCAAATCCAGAGCAATGAGATAATGTTTTGAGAGTGACTCAGACAGGTGCCTCCCTAATTCAGTGGAACATAAGAAGGGAGAGTTGATACACTACGATCAGAGTTTTGTCGTCTTTTGCTGACATCTTTCTAGTCTCGTGTGGATTTGACTTCTTAGTGGGGCTGTTGTTGTTAGCTTAAATGTGCTCTTTCAAAAGGCAACTGGGCTGTTTCTTTTCCTTGGGGAAGGCATTTAGCTTCTTAACTAAGAAACTTCATTGGTTTTGCCAGGATGGTGAGGGTGATGGAAGGACAACGTCCTACCTGTCAATGACTACTTCAGCTTCAACCACAACAATGTATGAACCAATAATAGTTAGAAACTTAAGGTAAACCGCTCCAAACTTGATTGCAGAAAAAATGACTTCAGTAACAGAGTGGTCAATGCCTGAAATGCACTATCTGATTCTGTGTTTTCTTCCTCAAACCCCTAAAACATTAACCTTAAACTGTCTCCTGCTGACCTCACCCCATTCCTAAGAGGTCTGTAAGGGGCGTGCATAAGTGTACCAGGGCCTGTTCTAATATGCCTTTTTAATCTTGTTCTTTTCATATATTCACATTATATTTATACTTTTACCTGTTATCTTATATATGATTGACATATAAATAAATAAATAAAAATGAGTTCTGAGAAAATGGTGGGGAAGTGTCATATTTCTTTGCAGTCATCTGGTCATTAGCATTCTCCCTGAGAGCTCTTGAGGCCACTTGGGGATTGTTATTGTTACCCTTTAGAGACAATCCAAATAAGAGGCACAACCATGAGTACCAACTGTATTTCTATAGTAAAGATATATTAACATAATTTTGCAAGATTGAAAATATTTCTCCCTTCTTTCCGCTTTTGTTCTGTAGAAAACAAGGGAAAATGTTCTGGAATGCTTCCCATATCTGCTCCCCTTCTGTGGGCTGAGACTTCTTTTACATACCATTGTCTGGTCTGCAGCTTTTCCTCCTATCTCCCATGGTTATTACAACAAATTTTTCAATTTCCAAATATTAGGGGTGCTCAAAAGATGTGACGTGCCTTGGAGGATTGTAAAGATATTTTGGTTACTTTAATATAATTTAGATGTACTTAGTAAGTAACTATATAAATATCATGCTGTTTGTTTCATTATAGTTAGATATAATGGTGTAATTTTATTGTCCAGGCTTTTCAGCCATGAAGGATCTCTGTCCCATAATACAGCATATTCAGGACTATTTTTCATGAAAACATTGAAACATAGTACTGGGCCTTTTTTATGCACCACTTAAATCCTCTCCAAATAAAAGTCTAAATTGATAAGTGATGCAGATGCATTATATTGCCAGACACAGAGTAGAACTGAAAGGTGGAAAATTTATGAGAAACAGCAATAGTCAATATTATTAGAAAAGCTGCACTTCCCACCATCACATTAATGCAGTGCAGTAACACTTAGAAAATGTAAGCTAGAAATAAATTACGCCCATCAAATTTTCCTAATTGAAGACATTGCTTTCAACTTAAATATTTTTGGATGCTAATCCTGATAAAGTAGATGAAATGAAGAGCACTGAGTGTGAGCTCCTGACCTTCCTCCTTCTAAAATTTTGAAACATGACACCAAGTTCACATAACTTTATTCCATAGATCTGAGAATTCTGAGAGTTGAAGTCCACAAGTCTTAAAGCTGCCATGTTTGGGAACCTCTGCCATAGATGCTCCTTTTCAAAACAATCAGTGTTTCTGTAACCCTTCTACATGCTGAATTTCCCATGATGTCATCTTATTAAATTATAGATTAATAAATGCTCACTCCACAAAAAGTTTTCAACAGAATGCAAACGTTGGTGTTTTAGTCTCCTGCTGAAAATGCTCATGAATGCTACAATCAGTTGATTCCAGTTCTATGTTTAATGTGAGGAAGCAGAAGGGACTAAGATTTAGCTATAGTTCTGAGTTGTTATACATGAAATATCTATTATTTTTTAGCCTTCCAAAACTGCTTGGTCTTTGAGCAGGAGTGGGGGGGGGGAAGCTGAGAAGAGACACAACACACTGTTGAGGAAACCAAAGTTCCTGGACAACATCTGAAAAGTGTGAAAGGCTAACAGATTTCAATCCACATGTCATTCATGATTCTTGGAAAGTGGGGAACTCTATTACTGGGAGGTTTTTTACAGTTAAGGGAGGTCAGCTTAGTAACCTGCTGTCAAAAGTAATGAGTAACAAATTGTTCACATGCAGTCAATGACCAAAGCTACTATAAATGTGAACATCTGCAAAATAGATAAATGGGACTCTTCTAATATCATTAGACCCTTTCTGACATCACTGTTCTTATCCATCTGATGGTTTTGCTGTCCTCCTGTCAAGACAGAGTATCAGCAAGATCTACAATGATTTTTATGTCTTTTTTTTTTTGTTGTTTCTGAACAAAATGTCTATTTGCACATTTCAAGAGAATTCTTGATTTGGGAATAGAGTAGTTACAATACACTATTGTTACTCTATGAACCTAAAGGGGATACAAATCATAGATGGTAATGCAACATCTCCACCATGTCAGGTTTCTAGAAAGAAAGTACTTTGTTTTTCAGAAAAATATATTCTTATGCATCAATAGGTTGCCACATTGTTGATCCCTTCCCCACCCATTACTATTCAACACTGTTGTTTTGTTCACAATAATATTGTTACTAATTGATCTTAGTTATTTTCTTGCAGACTTTTCATTAGGTACCATTCTAGCAAAACACGATAAACAGAGATTAACACCAGGATTAATAACAGACCAAGCGATAAATAACCAGATAATTACCAACTCAGACAAATAATCAGACAGTAAACAAAAGCCAAACCAAGGAGCTACCAAAAATACTCCCAGTCCCTCCCATACAGTGATGGGATTCAGCCGGTTCTGTCCAGTCATGCAAACTAGTAGTGGTGATTGCGGGATGCTCCACCCACCCACCTGGACAAAATGCGGATGCAAAGAAAGTCTTGTACATGGACAGAGGCGGCACGTGCACTCACATTTGTAAACTGGTAGGGATGGTAAGTGAATCCCATCTCTGCTCCCATATAAACAGAAAGCAAACCTTGCTTCCTCCTAGCACTGATGATGTTACCTAGTTGGGAGTCCGTGAAAACAACCAAGCTGAGAGAGCACCAAGAACTCCAGAGTTCAACCCTGAGCTACAAATTCACTTCTTGTCATGCCTCAGCCACAGTCTGATTCAGACACAGAGGGGTTAACTGATTTGGCAGGGAATGGCATGGATCAATTAGTCGAGGACGTCATGGACCCATTAGCCTCTGCAGCTGGGAGTGAGAGCTCAGAGGATGAAGAAGAAACAACACCCCTAGTGGGTGCTAGGGAGAGACGCAGGGACAAGAGGCATCAGGAAAGGTTCCTCATGAGTAAACTTTAATTATGTGAAGGCCATATAAGCAGTAGAGGGATTGGGTTCTTTGCTGGGGTCAAAGTGTTTACTTCGTTTTCAGCTTTCTGTTCATGTCTTGTACCTGTTCCCTGCGGTGCTGATCAACTTTGGTATGTGCTAATTGAGTTCTGGATTGCAGCCAAAGCTTCTGCTGGCGAACAATTTCAGTTTGATGTTTATTTTTCAAGAAGTGCCGAGAAACTTCTGATAAGAGACATTTTGTTTTTGTACGTTTGTTTGGGGTTTTTTTTTGTCTGTTAATTGGGTTTGGCGGGATCATCACATCAGGAATGGACAAGGCCATTATAGTAGAGTCAGGGTAAGGCATTTAAAGCTTACTTTGTTTATAGTGATATGCATCATTCGTGTAATAAAATACCGTATTTTTCAGAGTACAAGAGGCACTCCCCTCCCCAAAAAGAGGCTGGAAATGTTGGTATATCTTATACACAAAATACAGCCATTTTTGTCCTCCTGAAGCCCCGCCCCGCTCATCCCATTTTTGCAAATAAAAAGGGCCTGTTTTTCACAAAAGGTGAAAAACATGGGGTGCAGAGGGTTTGGGGGGCTTGGAGAGTGCTCCTGGGGGCTGAAAGAACTTTTTGAAAGAACTTTAAAGACTTCTAGTCATGCCAACCCATTCCACCAAAGCATAGCATTTTCAGTCAATAAGACAAACAAGCAATATTCAGTAAGAAGACAGAAAGGAGAATGCCAGAACGATCTTTTGATAACCCTTATTCAGCAAGAAAGGTAGCAGAGACAAATAGACAAGGATAAGGGTAGCTATGGGATACATATTCTAACAGCTATTAGATTGGTAATTGCACAAAATTGGAAACACACAGAAGCACCCACCAAACTGGCGATAACACAAAAAATATATGAGTGTGTGGTGATGGACAAATTGACCATGCAAATTACGAAAAAAGAAGATTCTTACTTCAGATTCTTAATTCAAAGTGTGGCATGAATGGTATGACTGGGTAAACACCAAATATGAAATTAGTTGAATTAGGATCTATGAAGGTGAAAGTGAGAAGACCACGAGAGGAAGTACTGATAAAAGTTGCAATTGAAATAGAGAAGATAAATGTAATACACTGTAATGTGTATTGTTATTGTATGATAATTATCGGTTTAATTAATAGA
>JANHFP010005658.1:9687-21765 GCA_032468135.1 Calamaria suluensis | reverse complement strand
TTTTAACTTGCAAAGGTCTGCTTCACAAATTGTAGAACTCTGATGGAAGTTGCTGTGCAGAGAGAATTGTAGAAGCCTTCCTCGGATAACAGCATTTTGCATACAACAGTTTCCACTAAAGATATTCTAATTTTTATTAAAATTGAAAAACAAAATATAAATTCTGTCATGTGACAAAGATTGTTAGGAGAAATGTAGAGGCACATTAGGATAATATTAAAGTTTTGATATGTTTGTTACTTATTGAAAATACTTTTAAAATTTAGGGATATAATAAATATTTCTGAAAGTTAAGTGGCATTTTCATCATGTGTCACTTTATTGTATTTATTTCCAAGTTGTGAAACATGAGCAAATGTTTGTTTGCATAGTATGACAATATTAATCTTTAGAATAGGAATTTTGAGGTCTCCTTGCTGTTTTCCTAGCTTGATTGTTTTCTTGCACTGCTGTTATTAACCTAGTTTGGGTAGAGACATCTGCAAGAAAACAATCAAGCTCAGCGAGTCCAAAGGACCTCTTATTTCAGTCCAGGGTAACAAATATTCTCCTTTATTAACAGGAATTCTAGTCTGCAAAAATGTCTGGTTGGAGTAAAACTTGGCTTTAATGTATAAATTTCCCAGTCCAGTACTGTCCTTTCCATTAGCATAAAATGATGGATGTGGCATAGAAATAAATCTAACATTGGTGTGTTGTGTGTTTCTCTGGTGGGTTTGGGGAGTTCTGACACTCTTAATGCACAGCAGCTTTGCAAAATGCCATAATATATTTATTTATGGACTCATCATACTATTGTAATCAATGCTGGAACTCGTAGTAGTGTCTCACGGTTTTGGAAGGTGCCAGAGCTTAGTGAGTCTTCAGAGAATTCTGAAACACTTGCCTTGGTACGGATTGTACTAGAGGTTGGTTTGGACAGAGCTTCTGCCATGTTGAACATGTTGTGGCCACAGTGGCTCAGGAAGAGTGCCCTTCTTTGGTTGCCTGATAACCTGATGAGGCCATTTGTTTCCATGAAGCACTTGAATTGGGTCATATATGTGTCCCATTTTTCTTTGGATGGATCAAAGAGCGTAGATGGTGGTGTGATGACCCAGGTCGAAGCAATTTACAAACAAAAACCAGAACTTAAAAGCAAACAGTCTTTATTACCAAAAAAACTCAAATGCCTTCTCTTTGATGAAGTTGGCTCGTTTCCCAAAAGCAAAGCTGATAATTGCCAAGACAAACTGGCTGCAGTCCAAGGGTAATTTCTAAGATAAAACAGGACAAAATGACTTAGGAAGTTCTTACCCAAAAGAGAGATCTCCAGACACTCAAACTGTAATTTCATCCTTTGATTCCAGCACTGCTAATCACAACTGTCTGGCTTTTAAAGGGTTCCACTCACTGCATTCCTTCCCTTACTTACTCCTAAGTAGTCTTTTCTCCAAAGCCCATTTATCCCTGCATCTCTGTCTTGGGTCAGGTGGGAGGCGCTGCTCCCAGTTCTTTCTCTGAGCTGTCCTTCTCTGACTCCGCCCCTAGCTCACTGGATTCAGCCTGGGCCTGCTCTTCCTCAGCTCCAACCTCCTCACTGCTCTCTGCCAGCTGTTCCTCCTCGACCTCTGAGTCAGACGCTGGCAGATATATGACTGTCACCACCGCCCAGAACAGCACATACTGTTCAGACGCTCCCTGAAGATGGGCTCTAGCATGAGTCTGAAATTTTGGAAGACAAAAACTCTGGTCCTGACCAACCCAGATTGTCTTCTGCAGGACTGAAGTTCAAACTGCTGTATATTGCTGTATATTATTAATGTCACTGGAGACTGATCATTGCATATTTCCATCTTGCCTAAAACCATAGGTATTTGTGAATTGTACTTTTATGGGCACAGGGAATGCTATACATTCTATCACACTGAAAAGGAAAAAAAATATCCCTGACTTGAAGCAATTGGTTGTGATATATATGGTTTTTCAGTGTCTTACATTTTTCAACTAAAGGAAAAAGAAGATCAAGCTGTCTTTGTTTTTAGCTGTTACTTTATTTTCTTTTATCTCTTATAGCTCCACTCTGTTTTATTTAGTCTGGGTCATTTAGCTGAAGTATATAATTTGTTCATTAATTCTTATTATGAAATTTCCTAGTTTAAAAGGATGTGTCTAAACAATATTTTTTCTATACAAAACAGAAAAACACCACCACAGATTCATGGGAAGAAAAACAAAATGATTGTTAGCAAGAGCTCATCGGTATAGCCATGAATGTTTTCTAATGCAATACCTCCTATAAGGTATAAGCTATAAGAGTTTGAAATTAAAAATAAAAATCAAACAAAGATAAATTAAAAATATAATCAGATTTGTTTGTTTGTTTGCTTATTTATTTATTTGATTTATATACCACCCCTCTCCTCACAGGCTCGGGGCAGTGGACAGCCAAAAAACATTTAAAATACAAAGGATACAAATAAGTTATTTAAAATAGAATTAAATTAGTTTTAATGGCTATAAAATGCTAAAATTTAAATTTTTTAAAAAATTATTATAAAACTCCCAAGATTGCCTTGGTCCTGGTCCTGATAGATCTTACCAGCTTTAAACAAAATTTCTGGCATTGTCAAAGCATACATTATTCATACATTATTCAGAACAGCTAGATGGTAGCTTAGAAAATAAGAGTCAATGCAATCTAAAACTTGAGGGAATAAAGGTACTACAATGTGAAGGAAAACTGACAATAAATTATGTGGGCTGTTGTTTCAATTGTTCCTGACTTTTAGTCAGTGACAAAAATAATACATTGTATGGATTTTCCTTGCAAAACTGCAGTTTATAAAACAATGCAATGTGCAAGAGCTAAAGCGACTTAAAATTTTGATATGGTAATATGCAGATTTTACTAGCCCAGTGTTGGCTAACCTTTTTGCTATCGAGTGCCAAAAGCAGGGTGAGCGTGGCAGGGAGGTGTCACCTGCGTGCCCACACCCTTAATTCTATGCACTCCTCCAATTACTCCATCACTAAGCTCACATGCCCACCAATATGGCTTTGTGTGCCACCTGTGGCACACGTGCCATAGGTTCGCCATCACTGTACTAGCACATTTCTCAGAACAGATAGTTTGTTAGGATCCCCAAGTCCAATTCTTTGCCAGAGATGGATCTCTACCCAGTCCTAAATAAAGGCCCTAGAATCAGGGATGTCAAACTGGCGGCCCACAGGCCATGCCCACCCCTAGCTCCATGAAACGAAAAAATGTCACGTGATGGCAATGTGATGCTCTGACTTTTACACCCCTCCTCTAGAGGTATCCAACCTTGGCAACTTTAAGCCTGGCAGACTTCAAGTCCCAGAATTCCACAGCCAGCAAAGCTGAACCCTACCAGGCTTAAAGTTGCCATTTCTAGATAATTCATTTCTTGAAAGAGTTTCTGGAGCTGCAGCATTGTCTTATCCATTAACTTTGCAGCAAATACACTGAACTATAGCCATTCAGAGCTTTTTAAGAAAGATTCTAGTACTGCCTCCTCTAAAGTAGTAGGGAGCACTGTCTGCTAAGAGAGGCACTACTGAACTCAAAGGCTACTATCAGTACTTAAATATGCTAAAGGATAGATAAATAGTTGAAGAGGCCCAATAACTGTTTGCTTTAGTTTAGACAATAGCACCAATTTCAACACATATTTCCATATGGTGCCCTGGACACTTCAGCACTATACAGTTCAAGACCAAAATAATTTGAACAGGTTTATTCACACAAAACTTTGTAATAAGTTCATGGTAGAATACAGACAGTAGATCACCAAGGTTGCTGTCTGTCATCTATAATTAAAAAGTTCAATTGGCTATTTTTCTACAGATGTATTTAGAGAGTAAATCCTTTGCCTCTTTTCTTATAATGCAGGAATTACAACAGGACTGTAGCCACAGAAAACTTGTTATTGAGTTACATGTCATCCTGAAGTAAAATGTGATTTTTTTAATAAAAAGTTTTATTAATTTTAATACGTACATATAAAATTTTCCCCTATTAAGTAATATGTGTGTTTAATGTAAACTCACTTATACAGTAAATTGGTAGTCCCCAACCTTTCTAGTTCTATGGATAGGAGGCGGTGGAGATAGAATAACTGGGAGAAGGGATGTTTAAGTGCAAACTTTGCGTATGTGTGCACACTCATTGCTTGCACAAATTAACTTTCATGGGCTTGTCCACTCACTCACCATTTGCCCGTCAATTGGGGATCCTTGCACTAAGTGATCCTTAAACTACTCATGTAGGTGTTAGACATGACCCAAGAAATCCTTTGCAGAACTTCAATTATTATGCTAATTTCACCCATTCCTGGACCAGAAAATGTTGTGGTCATTCATTCTTTACTCACCTCTCAATTGGGCTATGAAAATGAGCTCTATATCAAAGAACAGCAACACGCATTTCTTCTTAAACCTTAATTTGTCCAGTTTTATGTATATTTATGGGATGGCAAGTATAACATGGATGGCAACACATTATAGTAGCACTGTATATCCTTATAAAATTTACAACTGAAATAAAAATGAAAGTTTTCAAAGATAAATTCTTTTTAAATTTGATATTTTCATAAATTTCCCAGTAGGGTTCCTGAGGATAATATTGCCTGTGACTTGAAACTAGTTAGCCATTTAATTTGTGATTATTATTCTTTGTTTTTATTATTTCTGATTAATAAATGTAGTGTTAAAGTGCCTATCAGGTTCTCCAGACTTACAAACTAAGCATGGCTTAATAAGAAGTTGACAGGACCTACAAAGACCCATGTCTATAGAACCTGTGTCCTGAGCACACTCTTGTACTGCAGCGAGTCTTTGACCCTTTACGCTTGGCAGGAGAGAAAGTTGAACACCTTCCATCTGTGCTGTGTCTGACATATTCTTGGCATTACCTGGCATGACAAATTTCCAAATAATGCAGTCAAGGAATGTGCTAGAAGTTTTAGCATGTATGCACAGCGTAAACAGCTACATCTATACTGGCTTGGGCATGTTGTGAGAATGGCTGATGGTTGGATTCTGAAATATCTCCTGCATGGAGAATTATTGCAGGGAAAGTGCCTTAGAGGGAGACCACAGTTGCAATATAAGGATATCTCCAAGAGGGATCTAAAGATGGACATTAATGATTGGAAAACCTTGACCTCTGATTGTTCAGCCTGGAGACTAAAGATGCAGCATGGCATTCTCCAATTCGAAGAGACACTTGTTTGGCAGGCTGAGGCAAAGAGGCAGTCCCAGAACTAGTGAAATCTGGTGGCTGGGCAGGGGGATGGAATGTATCTGCCCTCACTGTGGAAGAGATTGCCACTCTCAAATTGGCCTTTTCAGTCATACCAGATACTGTTTTAGGACCTCTTCCCAGAGCACAATGCCATAGTCTTTTGAGACTGAAGGTTGTCAATGAAGATGGTTTCTGACATTCTCTAACTATAGTGGTAGGCATGCCATCAGAAGATCTGTATAATTAGAACCTAGCTTCCAAAAAGCAACCCCAGGTTATTTAGAAACACACATTTTTATTCAACATTTAACCAAAATTAACATTGCACTTTCAATTTTTATTTTTATTTCAAAAGCCCAACTGAGAATCACTAAATGGTACTGAAGTAATATTCAAAATGACAACCTTAAGAATTGTGATTAGATTATTTTCAGATTAAATTGAAAAGTGATCTATATAAGCTCTATATAGTATTTGTGAGATGGTATTATTTAAAAACAACTTAAGGTATACTGGGATAAAATAGGAGTTTATGGATTAAAAAGCCATAAGAATTCAGCAACCCTCTGTGCAGCACTGTTGGCTAAAAACCTGGCTTGCTATTTATACAATCCATTGTAATGGAAAACTTAATCCCTGTTTCTCTCAACTCCAATTAGGCATTTTTAATCTTTTTTTTTTCTTTTTTGTAAAACCAAGACTGTGTTTTCTTGCAATTGATTCCATCACAGATAAAATGGTCCATTTAGCAAAGTCTTGCAGTGATCGCCTCAAACCTATTTCTCTCCTAGACCAGATTGCTGTAGCATCTGCATGTAGTAGGATTGCTATATGCTTGTTTGCAATTTTAGCTGAATAGAAATCACTTCATTCAGTTAAGAAGTTAATGCAGATACTAAAAGTCACAGGGTCTCATTTTATAGTCCTTAATTTTGGTAGAGTGGCAAATAGTTTTCCACTGATGCTAAACTTTACTTAGAGATGAATGTTACCGTGAAAGCTTTTATTTAGTGCTGGCAGAAAATGTTCAGTTACAGAGTCTCCCAATTTCAATTCTGGGTTGGCCTTAGAATTAAACAAAGGAAAGCAGGGTGGGGTTAAATCAATGTATATATTGTTGTAGCACTAGGAAATACGCTGGTGGCTACATTGTGAAATATAAAACCTGTGGGTAAATAAATATGATCTTTTCATGAGTGAAAAATGGAGGATATTTTGACAAATTCATCTTTTCTAGCAATGCATGCATAATATTCCCATATGTTCTAAGATATCTACTCCTCTCTTCCTAAAGCAGACCCAGGCATGCATATGATACTTTCCTATTGTCCCAATTGTCCTTACCCATAAATGAGGAGCAAAATGACAGAAACAGGGACATCAAATACTGTTCTAACTAATTTTTTCCACTGCTTCAAGCTTACTTCAATGACCATTCTGAAATATTTTCAGGAGCATCCAATATCTTAGCAGAAATGTAATTACCAATGCCATTAAATTTGATTAAATGACCCTGAAAGGGTTGTAAACTATATTCTTGGATGAAGATTTAGTTACTCGAAAGAGTAAGCTACATGATGTGCTGCTGCTTCATTTTGTGGGATTGCCTGGATTCCAAAGACACCAAGTACTCTGTACTGATTACTTTCAGACAAAAAAAGTGAAGTAAACTTGTTATTGATTTGCCTGGTCAATTAAATGTAGCAGAAATGTCTTCTGAGATTCTGCACCCATGTACAGTAAAGTGGTTGATATCATATGGAACATCAGGCTCAATCCAGGGAGAAACAGGAGCCACTTTGCTTGTTCTGTATCAAAACAGCACTGTGACAAACACCTAGACACTGAAACATGCCATTGATGTTTAAAAATTCCATAGGAACATAAAGAAAAGAAACAATGGAAAAGTTTGAAGAACTCTATCATTGAATGATAAGCTCACTGGCAGATTGAGAAGCAATTAGAGATGGGTTAGGAAGTAGAAATGGGTTAACTACTAAGAAGAAGCAGAAAAGGTAATCTGATACCTGATGCAAAGCCTGAAATGAGATGAGGCTGGGAAGGACAGCAACCATAATAAAATAGATATTTGGATACATCACAAATTAAAGAAAGGTCAATGAAACAGTTGTACGGAAAAGAAAGGAATAAGGCAACACTGCATAATATATTAGTTTCTTCTTTCAAAAATTGAAGACAGCACTTGCCCACATAACTGAGAAAAGGAACAAGTGGAACTCGAATTGTTGTTTGGTCAAGAACACGTCATATTGGGATACCCATAGCTCATTTTATGATAGAGTGATAGGTTTAGTTGACTAAGTGCATTTGCAACCTCATTCATTCAGTGTTAGATTGAGCAACCTAACTCATACAGTGTTCATAAATGGCTCTGAATTAACTGAAGTATGGTTAATATAAAATATTGTCCTTTGGGGCTTGCCTTTAGGCTAATGCTGTTCAAAATAAAATGTAAGTTTACCTAAAAGCTGGAATTGAAAAGGTGTATGTTTATTAGATGTAAAAATGATACCAAACTTAAATGAATGTTCAAATGTGTGGAAATGACAATTTAAAATGACTTGGCAAACTTGAACATTGGGCCAAACTCAACAGGATGATGTTCAACAGCGACAAATGAAAGCCTTTCATCTGTGTAGATTCATTCTACAGGACTGAAAGGAATTGGCTTGGCAGCAGTGCAAGCAATCCATGCCTAGCAAGATGTCTAGAATTCTTTTATAAAAATTTGTACAGAAATTATCCTGCATTATACTTACAGAAAGCTGTTTTCAGTGTGATCACTGACATTAGTGTCTATCCTAGGGGACAATATTTATTTTTCAGCCAATATGGTCCAATAATATTTTTAGTATTTTTATTGATTTTGTTGGGGTATTTTTTTGCATTACTGTAAACTACTTTGTAAAAAGATATAACTCCATAGAGTTTATTTTAAGTCCTTGTGATTACATATAGACCCATAAATGTGCTCCAACCCACACATATTTCACATTTATATAAATCCCCAAGTGGTTTAGGCCATACCAGCTGGCAGGCTGAGCAATCTTAGGTTGATCTAGAAAAACCTAAGCAGAATCAGTTGATAACCAGATGGGAAGCCATCAGGAAATGCCAGTTTAAGAAATGTAATATAATTGTGTTAAACTGAGAAATAATGTGAATGACCTTTTTAAACCATTTTCATCTGAATACATCTGGATGCATTTACAATTGAAAACATTGAAACATAAATTATATTTGAATGCTATCAGTTCAAACTTTAGGAGGTGTTTAAATTCAAATGTTCCAACAATTTACCCTGTAAATTATTTTCATATACTAAGGACCAAATGGTAGGACAAAGAGATATATTATCAGCCAATAAAATGCCTTTTCCTCCTTTGGCATTCACAGCTACAAAACTCATGATGCATAAGGAATTAACAAAGCAAATACATTGCACATTGTTTATTGTACTCTTGCCAATAACACAAGCTGTTAATGGTAATGGTGTTCTCTGTGTGCTACTTAGTGTTAAATAAGGATTATGCAGAATTTTGTTTCACAGGCAGAAGAGTTTCCTAAAATAAGAACATAAGGCACTAATGACCTTATCTCCTTAAAAGGACAATAGAACCTTTTACTTAAAAAGTAAATACACTAATGAGATCCACTGTGTTAATATAGCAAACAAATATAGATAGAGTCCTTACCTGTTCAGAGCATTGTACACTTTCACTCCAAAGCTTTGTGCCAAAGATCCAGGAACTTTGTCATACATTATATGTGTGTGCCTTGTGTTTATGTGTGCAGATGTCTTGGTAGAGATATGAAATAAAAATTATATTAAAAGAAAAAGAAAAGGCCATAATACTGCACTCCCTTGATAATATTGGAAAAATTGGACACTGGTCTGCTGCAATCAAAATATTACTCTGATGTCCATTGTAGTTCAAAAGCCATTTTCTGCCTTATGCCATTCTTTTAAGCTCACAGGCTTTCATAACATGCTGGTATTAAAACTTCATGAAAGGTAAATATCAGAAAGAGAAGCTGCACCATACTGATGATGGAATCCTATTATTGTTGAATGGTGTTCAAGAGAAAACGAAGCAACTTTGATCAATTAAAGTTTTACAGTGTCCCTAATGGAAAGTTTTCCTCATTAATTCCAGCTATTGCATCTTGAGCCGATTGAGTATTAGGCCTTAAAACATAATTGTTAGAATGTATTTAAAGGCCCAGTTTTGCCTGAGCTCCCTTTTGAAAAAGCTTTTTGAAAGAATATGAAAGTATAGCTGTGTTTGTATTCCTTGACAATATTAAGGAGCTTAATGAAGCTCTTTAAAAAAAAGATACTTTTGAAGTTTCAGAGAACAGTTTCATGTTCTCTAATTAAAACATTTGAGAATATAAAGCTTTTACAAAAATAGATAGTATTTCTTAAAGTTTTTTTCCAAATAAAATTCTTTGAAACTACAACTTCCACGTGGCTTGAAAAACATCTATCAGTTAACCCAATAGCTTAGCATCAGTAGCATGCTAAACTCCTTGATGGATTGTCATGCTAAAATATCCTATATTGGATTCACTAATGATTTACAAAATCATATTTCATTAAGTACAGATACAGGGAATTGGAACTGACAGTTCAAAATATAATTGCTGTTGTACAGATAAAACTAAATGTCCCTTTTGCATTTATTACATTGTCTCATTAGCTAATAGATAATGCTATATAGAAAAGTTTCATTCTGAATTAAGTGCCCCTTGAAACTTGTGGGATTGCTATGTTATTCATACATACTTGAGAATCTTTGGACTTAATTCATTTTACTTCTGAATAACTTCAAATCCCTTACTAGAAGACACTGAATCACTATGCTTACTGGTATTTATTTCTAACATTTATTTAATGTCAAGTTCTGGATTCATCAACACACACATGGTTCCTGCGCATTCCACAAGATCAGCACAGACAGCTCTGCCCTACTGATCTTTCAGAGTGCCATGAAGTCCAGGATATTCCCACATTAATGGAGTCAAAATGTTAGTGGAGCTGTGGAAGGTTATATGCATAGCATGTTGATATTCTGGAAGCCCAACTTATTTTCCTTTTTTTATACATTTCATTTTTATTTTCATCTCTGTTCACTGCTCAGAGTATCTATGATAAATGGGCATCTATATGAATGTGTTTAATAAACAAATGAAAACATCATGCTTTGTGATTTGCTTTCTGTGAAGCAGAATGATCCATAATTCATATGATTTGTGTGATGATAACACATGTCATCATTTGATACTTCCTGCAGGTTTAACTATGCAATATAGATGATATTTTGCCAACTAGTCTCCCTAAATTGTTTTTGCAAAAAGGATCTAATTATAGCATGCAGGGAAGCAAACTCTGAGTTTTTATCTATTATCAGCTAATTTAGAAATGGAGTCACATAGTATAATCACAACAAAGAGAAATTCTAACTTAAGAGCTCTTATTTTCCAAATCAGATATAGCTGGGTTTCCAATATTTATCATGTTTTAAATATTAGTTCCACCTATGACATCTTTACATTATGACCATGCAAATTCTTCAAAACACCTAAGTAACTGTGCATGTACATTATATGGCCTCAGCTACAGGTAGCTTCAGGAGTACGTATCCAAGCTTATAAAAGAACATAGGTACTTTAATAATTTGAAAAATCATTTTTAACCTGGTACCATATTGTCTTCTCTCTATAGCTTGCTGATGATAGCAATGCAGAACATGTTACTGTCTTGGCCACAACAATAATTAAGATATGGTTCATCTAAACAATGATAAGAACATTGACTTTGTTCTTATGTTCTTTGGTTTTGGGCCAAAAGTACAGTATACAACCTAAATCAAAGGTTCCCAAACTTGGCAGCTTTAAGACTGTGGACTTCAACTCTGGGAATTCCGGGAGTTGAAGCCCACAAGTCTTAAAGGTTCCAAAGTTTGGGAACGTCTGACCTAAATTGTTCACAGTCTAAATAACTTATCATGACCTTTATTTTCTTTTCTCATAAAGGACTCCAGAAAACAGCAGGACTGTTTTCAACATAAGTGCCTGGTTGCACAACAATAGCTTCCAGCTTTGTTGAGAAACCATTTCCTTTATTATAATCTCATCATAATACAACAATTCCCTTGAAGAAGAAACTACATGTTTGAAATCCACAGTTAAATCTGAAACTAACAAACAAAATCA
The DNA here is from genome assembly GCA_032468135.1 of Calamaria suluensis. Classification (NCBI taxonomy): domain Eukaryota; kingdom Metazoa; phylum Chordata; class Lepidosauria; order Squamata; family Calamariidae; genus Calamaria; species Calamaria suluensis. The sequence goes on along the minus strand of JANHFP010005658.1, from coordinate 10,277 downwards.
GTTTTTCTTGTTTTGTCTTTCTTCATTCCTGTAGCATTGAACATGACTGTTCCTTCATCTGAATTGCAACACAGCACATAGCTTGCCTCTGAAAAGAGAAAATATACTTGGGACAATGAGTCATCTTGCAATACATTACATTTTATAATCTGTTCCAACCAAATCTCATCCTTTGTGATTCATTAGTGTAGACGGAGAACTCAACATTCTATGTCAGGCTAATAGGAAGCCCTTTATCTGTGACAACAACTGCTGTTCTTTGATGAATCTGCATGGTATAGAGACTGCCATCAAATGTTTGCTTAATGTAAAAGTCAAGATAAATTTTCTGCTAGCTGATCATATAAAACATTTGAATCATTGCTTAAACTGCAATGGGACCTTTTAGATAAACAATTTTCCATTGAACTTTGTAAAATCAATTTGTAATTAGGAGTACTTCTCCCCTAGGACACATTTAAATGAAATATTGATATGACAAAATTCCTGAAAGAACCACAGGAGTTTCAGAAGGACTAGCAACTTCTATTTTTTAAGAAAATGTATGAAGTATGTATATGTTTATACATACATACAAATATACATACATA
>JANHFP010005651.1:5055-16572 GCA_032468135.1 Calamaria suluensis | reverse complement strand
AATTAAGTTCTGGATTGCAGCCAAAGCTCCTGCTGGCAAACAATTTCAGTTTGCTGTTTGTTTTTCAAGAAGTGCCGGGAACGTCTGATAAGAGACATTTTGTTTTTGTATGTTTGTTTGGGGGGGGTTAGCTGTTAATTGGCTTTGGCGGGATCATCACAGAAAGTGGTTATTCTTATTAATTTAGACAGTGATGTTTCACATTCTGTTAAGCGCTGCTTTCTTAATATATACAGTTTTCTAATATTTCTTCAGAAATAAATATTCATTTATAATATCTTGGCTGCCTTATAAAACTTTTCCCTCATCCCTGCACTTCCTTAGATGGCATTTTTCCTGTACGGTAATAACCTAATGGGCCAGACACTAGACACTATATTTCATTGCAACATAGGATGGGGAACAGTTAGGAAAATAAATAAACTCACGTATTTTGCTATATTGTTTAATTTTAATATATTATTTAACTTAATCATATTATGGCAGATGTATGACAATTGCATATGTAGAATTCCAAAACCTGTTGATATATTCTGATTTTTAAGTAAGTAATGAAATTTTAAAAACCTGAAAATAGGTGTCTGTATCACAATCATGCTGAGAATACGTTCCCTAAAATCTTTTAGCCTGCTATTTACTTAATACTATATATCTCCCAAAACATATATCTAATGAAATAATCCAACAAAACATAACTAAATTAGAAGCCATTTCAGAATGATGGAATATATCAATAAATAATCAGTCACCTAGACATTACTCTATTAACCAAAATGTCAAAAAATGATGATCAAAATTGGTGGAAGGAATGTCCATCTGGGTTTCCCCTTTTCTCATCCAGGGAAATATAAGATTTTGCCCTTTTAATATTTCCTGAAATATTTCATTCTTCTAGGAGGGGGGTGGGTGTAACTTTCTTCAATATTACATAGCCTTTGATTAATTCACATTCTTTGCCTAAAGGAACCCCCTAGGAATCTAACAATATCATACAAAATCATTCAGTGGTTTCAGATCCCATTATTAGTTTATTAAAAACTAATAATAAAAATATTGTCCCAATAAACAATAAACAAAGAGTAAAGAATTATAACCATAGTATGACAATACATATATATACTGTATAGGCATACTATGGTTACAAATATACTATGGCTATACACACACCGTATTACCCAATGTGCTAAGTGTAGGAGCAATAACCTTGTGGAAAAGTCATAACCCAAAACAATACTCAGGTAAAAGAAATCTTGGTCAGAGCCAGATCTGTAACCTGAGCAAGCTTGTCAGACAAGATCTCCCTTAGTTCACACAAAGATAAAGGGAATGAGGAGGAAGCATATTCAGACTTGCAAGATTTTGTTACTATAATCTTATAATAAAAATAGCAATAGCACTTGGACTTATATACTGCTTTTCAGTGCTTTATAGCCCTCTCTAAGCGGTTTACAGAGTCAGCATACTGCCCCCAACAAACTTGGTCCTCATTTTACCACCCTCGGAAGGATGGAAGGCTGAGTCAAACAAATTAATATTACAAATAGTAATAACATGTGTGACTTTGATGTCCTAGTCCAGGGGTCAGCAAACTCTGGAACCACATGTGGCACTTTCACCTGTCTGGTGCGGCTCCCTGTCACTCAAAATATGTGTCACAACCACCAATGTGCGACACTTGCCAGCATACAATTTATTGAGCTTTTTAACTCTCGGTAGGCCAACTATGGATAAATCCAAGGAAAGAAAAGTTTCAGAAGAAAATGTAACGTTTGATTCAACTACATATGATAGTTTTGTGGCCGCTCAGGAAATAGTCTGGCATGGGAAGGGTTTTTGTGGCTCCTGGTGTTTTCTTTTCTGTGGTCCAAATGGCTCTTTGAGATTGCCGACCCTTGTCGTAGGTAAATAACAGGAGATGTGGGTGACCTGTGTGATTAGGGGAAAGGATTTTTGGAAAGAGAAAGGAAAATTATGATGCTGAGGAAGTATTTTCTGTTCACATATGTGTTTTCTCCTTCTGTTCGTATAAACATTTCCTGGTGGAACTATGCATTTGTAGATGTTGAGATCAATAGATTGGTTAAATGTTTTAATCAATATGTATTCTAGGTACATGAATATTTTGATTTTCAAGCTGATGAAGATTCATTTTCAGAGGACCAAAGTGTTAAAGAAATTCTTCTTAGAGATACATTTAGTATCCTGCTATCAAATCAAACGTCTTCTTCTACTTTCTTTGAAGCTATGCAGAATGTATATCGAAAAACAGCAAGAATTAAGGTAAGGCTTGAGGTATGGAAACAAAAAAGTTTTTACAGTACTAAAGCTGTGACTGGTGTATAATTGCCAGTAGCTTTCAATATTATCAGCCATACTTTCATTCTAAATCACCTAAGAGATTTTAAGTCACTTTGAAAAAATTGGTAAACAACAGCATGTCTGAATGTAAAGGGGACTAGGGAGGCTGCTAGTATTACTCTATTACTAATATTTTATTTTTGTCAAATTAGTTATTATGCCAATTCCCCTCCAGATATGAATGCTACGAATCAATATTTTCTTACCTACTCAAGGTTCTCCTATTATCTATTTATAGGATGACCATCTCAAGGAGAATTCTGATTATTGCCTAACATTAGAAGAATTAAATCCATTGATTAGCTTTGTGAAAGGGATTCAAAATCCAGGGAAGTTTGAATTGGTATGTGACATTTGTGGTTTTATTTCATAATAAATGTTTTTCCCAAAGTGAATATTTTCCATATACATTTGATTATTTACTGTTTCTTCACCATACTGGGATGAAAGACATCATTTCTTTTTGTTCCCAATTCCTTTTTCTTTCAGCTTTTTCCTTCTGCTGTTCCTAAAATCCATTTCTTGCTGCATGATCTTTATCGTATAGTGAACCCAGGAAAAAAGCTTAACTCCATCCTAGCTCTTCATTGGTTCCTTTCAAGTTTATTTAAACAGTTCCAAGGGATTAGCAAAGTAGCATCTGCAAATCTTCCAAAACGGTAAGAATATTTTGATTATTATTTTTTCTTTACAACTTTATCACATTATCCTTTAAAATAGATTGTTAAACAATTATTTTGATTAATTGTCATGATATTAATAACTGTTCACAAATTAACACTGAATCAAAATATCCTTAAGATCCATATTTTGACATAATTTTCAATAATCTCAAATATAAAGTACTTCAACATATCAACAGAGTATGGATCTTAATCTGTAATAAATAAATCATGCTAAACTTTATTTCCCCCAAATCTGTGATACTATGAATAAATGAGAGAGAATCAGGGGGGAAAAGAAGAACAAAGCCTTACGTTTGAAAAAAATACTAAGAGTAGTTAACAAAAAAAAACCACACCAAATATACTGTTGTGATATAGTTCTGTTGTAATATAGTTCTGTAATTTTTGCATAAATGCAATCTTTAAGAAACCTCCTCCTAACACTTTATACTTCTCAGCAAACCTTAACATTATGGCATTAGCCCAATGTCTAAGCTCTCAAAAAACCATATAATCCCCGATGAATAAATTTGTTTCTGGTTTTATTAATTTTAAACACTTCAAAATAATATTAATTTTGACAAGATGATCCTAAATTGGCTACCCTTTATAAGTAAAATTCTACATTTGCACATTTATTACTTTTGAGTATGAGCTGAAAATTGCACTCCTAAATACCTTTTGGATGTTATAGAAATAAAACGGAAAGAAACTGCATTTGGCCAGGTGTCTGAATAGGAAGTTATCCAAAGCTGGGAAGAATATAAAAGAAATAAGTGATTTAATTACTGTGCCACTGTAATTTAAAAATGTCTGCATTGCCTCTGCCTTCTCATATTTTGAATTTTTAATTGCTTATTTATTTACCACTTTGTTCTGTTTCATTTCTTTTTTCTTTCTTTCTGCAAATAGATAACTCCAGTACAAATTGTAACAAGGTCTTTCTTTGTTTTTCTAGTTCACAATGAATTAGTAACATATACGTAATTGTTTTTACAATTTTTCAACAGGCAAAACCATTCAAGAAATAAGCCTTTGATGACAGCTAAATGGTCAAATCTTGGGTGAGAACCAAAAAGTGAAAAAACACCCAGAAAGAAGGCAGGAACACAAATGTGGATTATTTGGATTATGTCTATGAAGCAATCAGGAATCAATACTTTAGTTTAAGACTTTAGTTTAAGAGTTATACAAAGTTGTAGCTATAATCAATTTTCTGTTACAACAATTATAATTATTTTTGAATTATTAGAAAAATCCAATAAAAAACTATTATTTGCACTAAAGAAAAAGAAAACATTCTCTCATATTAAATTATTTAAGAATGAAGATGTAAATTGCAATCGTAAATTCCTAAAAGTGTATTTACATGAGAATTAATCACCTTTTTTAACTGCAGTAGATTTAACTGTATTAAAGTTAAAGCAATTCTGAATTCAGTTTATGAATTATTATTATTAGTCTCCTATGGGATAAAAAGCTCTTTTTTGAATACAATTATGTAGATAGATTTTTTTGACTATGAGAAATTTAAAAATGGGGTAAAGAAGATAAACATACATACTAAATATTTTTTTCATATTTTTCCATATTTCATTACTAATTTTAAGCAAATGAGTTTATTTCACCATTTAAAAATTCCTGAAAATCACTAGTTGTAGTCCTTGATTTATGACTGGTTTCTTAACAACTGTTCAAAATTATAACAGACCCAGAATAAGAGATTTATGAGCCATAAAGCACTTCTGACTGTCATAAAATATTGTGCCACCTTATTCCATGGGCACATGACCATATTTTGGGAACTTGACAATGACCTATCCTTTATAACCAATTACAGTGGTTAAAGCATTTACATGACTGTAGTTTGTAACTTGTTGCAAAAAAAGCCTATTCAGAAGAATGGGTTTACACTTATGACTGCAGTGTTCACTTAACCATCATTGAGTCACTAAATCAGCAATCCCCAACTTTTGTGACTTGGCAGACAGGGGAACCGAACCATGTGAGGCCGTCGCACATGTGCGCATACACAACTTAACTTGCATAAGCAATGGGCCGGCATGCATAGCTCAACTTCTGCAAGTTGAATTGCATGTGGGCACACACATTAGCCCACTGCTTACACACGTTGAATTGTGCACACATATTCAGGCGGCCCAGTTTTGCATAGGTCACAGCCTAATAGTGGGTTGTGGTCAAGGGGAACCCTGCACTAAATGTCTACCAAAAAAAATCAAATCAGGTCTAGTCACATGACCATGTGACTAATCACAAGACCATGACTTATGACCATTACAATTTACAACAATAAATCCAATTGCAGTCATAAATTGAGGATTACCATAAACAGAATATAAAATCAGAAAAAAAACATAATACAAAATCATAACATCAGTACAAGTCATGTAATAAAATTGTGGTCTATAATCAATTCTGCTAAATAAAATATAAATATACTATTGGAAGTCGATTCTCATTTTAACAAACTTTTTAAAAAGCATTGAAAAATGGGGAAAAAACTATTGCTTTTAGGACATTTTTTAAACTAGATTGTGCTTGAATTTCTAATTATGAAGACATTCTTTTGTTACTTAACATTTAGGATTTCTTATTCAGAAAAAGACAACATTCAACTAAGGGTTTCCTCCCCAGCCAAGGAAAAAGGTAAAGGTAACATTATTTTTTTTGTAGTCATTTAATACTGTTTGCCACTAAATTAAATCCATTCAGAAACCAAAATATATATCTAACTGGATTGTTTTGTATAGAAAATAGTTCATATCTTTCAGATCACCCTTTGATTTTTTTCTATGAAGTGGAAGTCATGTTTACTAGGTAGTTCATATGTTGAATTGAAAACATAAAACTATTTAGAAGTGTTTTTACATAGCTGGATTTACTGTGATTCTCCTATGGCTACTTGATTTCACGAGCCAGTTGTTATAACTTTCCTTGCTAAAGGCACTGATCATGATAGAATTTGGTTTGATCATTAATATAGCTATTATCAGGAATCTTTTAGTTATCATGAATCTATCAAGCCTACTCTATATGATCAGCTCAAGGTAGACAAAAATGAAAATAATTTCTTGAAAATAAATGGTATTTGTTAAAGTCTATATCCGTGATGATGAACCTATAGGCCCACCATTCCATTATGTCCCAAAGTGGGAGAAAGCATGGGGAAGTTGCACGCAGAAGAGCGGGGAGTGGAGTGCATTGAATTATGGGTGTGGGCATGTGTACAAGCGACCCACACATATTCCCCCGGTTTTGGCAAGTGACAGCAAAAAGGTTAGCTATCACTGGTCTATATTTTTTTATTTTATTTTATTATTAAATTTATATACTTTATATTAATATATTTATATATTATTAAATTTTTATTATTAAATTTATATTTTATTATTAAATTTATATTAGTACTGATACAGTTTTATTCAGATTTTTGGACATTCCCTGACATTTTTCTCAAGTGCAGATAGATGCAGTAGATGAATGATGAACCATCCTAACTTGTGTTTCTATATTTTCTAGAACTACACATTTTAAATCTGGTTAAAGAAATGCATTGCAGTCATGGTAAGAGAGAATCTGAATCTTATTAGTAGTAGTAGTAGTTAAGGTTTAAGATTTAATTCAATTCACAGTCTGAGACTGATAAAAACTCAACCTTAGTTCAAGTCCTAACCAAGGACCGAAGAGCTGTTAAGGTAATGTCTGAGTTGTTATTATTATCTCTTTTATTCATTGAACACGAAACTCAGTCAACTGGACATTTAAAAGTGTATCACATTGACTGGTGCTGATGGTTGATGCTAGTTGCTGCCAGCATCCCCAGTATCAACTAAATGTCTTCTTAAAATGTACAAAGTTCCTAGTACCACAGGTTTTTGCAATTCAGCTGGTGCTATTGCAGGAAGTTGCAATTCCTTGCTGCATTTCGTAAAATTCTTGGACATGGTGCCAAGTGCCCCGATAACAATGGGTATCGCTGTTACATGCTTCATCCATTATTGCGTAGTTTCGATGGCCAAGTCATGATATTTTGTGATTTTTTCCCTCAGTTCTTTTTCTTCATCTCCTGGTACAATAAAGCAATAAATATCAATACATTGTAGGCTTCAGTTTTCAACAACTGTGATATCTGAAGTGTTGCGTTCCAAATGACAGTCCATCCATATTCAAATGCAGCATACCAGATATCAAAAACCAAAGATGATGATGATGATGATGATGATGATGATGATGATGATTGTATTACTACATATGACTTGACTAGGTTGTCAATTACTACATATGATCTGACTAGGTTGTCAATCAGAAATGTCGGCAGTTTGGCGGTTTGAATCCCTAGTACAGGTCTCCTGCATGAGCAGGGGGTTGGACTACATGACCTCCGAGGTCTTTTTCCACTCTGTTAATATTACTGTTACCTCAAAATAGCTCATTACGGGACTGTTCATGTTCAGGAAGCTTTTTAAAATCAAAAAAATAATAATCTATTGAATTGTGTATTCATTATTTTGCCAGATCTGCCTAAAAGAAGGAATGGTGTATTAATTGAATGCAACAGTATTAGAAATATACAGCTCAGCCACTGATTTAATGTATGTAAGGTTTTTTAATGGTTCTTTTCCCCCTCCCCCTATAAAACAGATAAAGATACACTACCTCATATCAAGCAGATCATCACTAGCCCACATTTGGACTTAAATCCTAATTTTGACCCCAGAATCAAAGAATACTACACTGAGGTGCCTTTTGATCTTTTGACAATCAAGATTAGAGCAGAACCCATGAATTGCCAAGGTGAAGCTCACTTGGATGAGAGACAAGGACCAAGGTAATTTGAACGGTGGGTGATGCTCTTGGGATGTATAATACAAATCCTTACTTTACCAGAAAAAATGCAACATGCATATCATTAAAAGTGCCACTTCTAAGTATTATTGGGATTCCCAAGCTATGGAAGAGCAGTTTTCCCATAGCAATGCTGATTATGACAGCATGCAAAATTTCTGCAAGAACCTATTGATATATTGTGGCCTTTTGAGCTTGGCATAGTATTTATACATTAAGACTATATACTATTATTTGGAAATATCAGAACAGAAACAATGGAAAGATAACACAGTGTATCATTGCAAAGAATTAATTCTCTCCTTTAGCGCTGTAAAATGCTTTTTGAATATTTTAATCTATGATAAAATGTACAAATTACTTATTTCATTAATGTTCTATTGTTTTGCATTCTCCTTCTATTCTAACAGCTCTGCACATTACCCACTTGGATTAGGAATAAACATCGTAATTATTGTCGTAACAGACAAGTTTCAATCAGTGAATGAGATTGTGAGCATCTACAAAATCATCATTTTTCGTGAAGACCGTCCAAGCTTGCCATTATTCGATGATTTCATGCTGTGTGGTTTTATACAGGTACTTTCTAAATACAGTTAGCAAACAAATGTTTAAATACAGTTAGCAAACAAATGTTTTACCCATGCACCATGTAATTTATTTATCAATGGTGAAGGAAATCAATAGTTTTGTGGGCATTTAATACCTCCACTAAAAATCCCAATTTCCTCAATATCAGCTGGGACTTGGGAGGCAGAGAATAGAAGGGGCCAGGGTCAGTGGTGGGTTCTAAATTTTTCTCCTACCGGTTCTGTGGGCATGGGTTATTTTGTGGGCGTGGCTAGGTGGTCACATGATTGTGTGGGCGTGGCTTGATGGTGACTTTCTTGTCTCCCTTTCCTTCTTTCTCTGTTTCTAGCTGCTCTCCCTTCTTTCTCTTTTTTCTTTTCTTTTTTCTTTATTGTCTCTTTCTCTCTTTCTTTCTTTCTTTCTTTCTCTCTCTCTCTCTCTCTCTTTCTCTCTTTCTTTCTCAGTAAGGCGGGTGGGTGGCTGTGGCAGTGGGAAAGGCGGCGGTGGGTGGGAGGAAGCAACGGGACCACTTCCCCCCCCCAGTAAGGTGGGCGGCAGGTCCAGCGCCGGGTCCAGTGCCAGTGAGTGTGCCCTGATGACCCGCCGCCACTTCTCCTCGCTCACTCCTGGCTGCCCACTTGCCCAGCTGTCCACGGGGCTGCAGCTGCTACAGAAAGTTCTCCTGGCGCTCCGGGCCTGCCGAGACTGGTAGCAGCTCGAGCTTCTGCCCGGGAGCAGCGAAGCTCCTCTGGTGCTCCAGGAGAATCTCGGATGCTCTGGGGCAGGCTGGACTGCCGCAGAAGGTTCTCCCGGCACTCTGTGGCTGCGGAAACCGGCAGCAGCTCGAGCTTCCACCCAGGAGCAGCGAAGCTTCTCCTGGCACTCCGGGAGAATCTCCACTGCTCCGGGGCAGGCTGGATTGCTACAGAAGCTTCTCCCAGTGCTCTGGGGCTGCGGAGACCAGCAGCATCTCGAGCTTCTGCCCAAGATCAGCAAAACTTCTCCCGGCACTCTGGGAGAATCTTCGCTGCTCCGGGACAGGCTGGACTGCCACAGAAGGTTCTCCCGGTGCTCTGGGGCTGCAGAGACCGGCAGCAGCTCGTGCTTCCGCCCAGGAGCAGCGAAGCTTCTCCCGGCACTCCAGGAGAATCTCCGCTGCTCCGGGGCAGGCTGGACTGCTGCAGAAGCTTCTCCTGGCACTCTGGGGCTGCGGTGGCCGGCCACAGCTCAAGCCCCCACCCAGGAGCAGCAAAAAAAATTGTAAAGAAAAATTGTAAAAAATCTCGTAGATGTTTGGGGGAGGGACCGGTTCACGTGATGTCATCCAGTCATTACTACCGGATCGCGTGAACCGGTGCGAACCGGGAGGAACCCACCACTGGGCAGGGCCATTCAGAATTTTTTCTACCGGTTCTCCGAACTACTCCAAATTTCTGCTACCGGTTCTCCAGAAGACTACCTCTAAATTTAACCCATCACCAAATTACAAAAATGTGTTCCTGCCTATTTCTATATGTGTATGTGACTTTGGATTGAAAGGATGACTTTGCGGTGGGTGGGGAATTTAAAAGAAAAATCCACAGGGCGAGACTCAAGTCTTTGGGTTTGCCTCTACTAGTCCCCCAGCCAGTACTTTTTGCTAATGCATATCCTTTCAAAGACCATCCAATCCATCCCTAACATAATCAAAGGATGATTTTACTTAATTTCAATTGGGAGTTTGCAAAAGCAGTCTGTATTTTCTTTTCTTTTTTAAATCTTCATAGACTGACTTTTTATGGTGACAATATTTTTCACCCTTTGACCTAAGTAGTACATTACTACTGCTGCCTGAATTTGCCTATGACAGAGATCAGAGACTTCCATGATTTTTTTTTCTTTTTAGTAACTAGATACCTGTTCTAGGAGTCAAAGGTAAAATAGAGCAAACAGACTGAGATCTTCTTTAGACACTTGATTAGGCACAACTGGACTTGTGCATTGGAGAGAAAAGGTCAAAGACAGTGGTGTGATCTTTCTCACAGTGGGGTTCCAGTTGAAAGTCCAATCCTGAGACTCTTTTCTTTCATGTCTAATCCTGTTAGGATAATCAAGTTTCAATGCAAGCTGATATCATGATGAAGGATACAATACAAAGGGGAAAAAACTGGGTAGTTTCCAGGCTGCCAATAATTCTCATGTGTTTGAGTAACCCTGGATTAAGTTCAAGGCCACTCAGAAAAGTTGTATACAGTCCCAAAACTGTGCAATTCCTAAAAGTACAAAACTATTGTTATTTCATTTCTTCTCTAATAGCATAATTAGGAACAAATTATGAAGGATAAAGGTTTGATGGTATCTTATACAGCTAACATTTCCATTCTTTGTATTATAGCATAGAATAAGAGTCATTTTCCTGGTATTGAAGAGGTTATGGATTTATGTTTGGCCAATATTAGTTTGATTGTAATTTCAAATGCACCCTTCTAGTCTCAATAAGAAAAAGAAGATGCAATTATAATTTAAGTTTAATATCTACAGAAGTAAATAACATAACATGTAGCTCTAGAATTAACAAGTATAATAAGACTTGTCAATTCAGATCCCTTCGCTATGAGAAAAATGAAATTATTTTCAACGCTTTATCCTAAAATAACTAACACTTATCCTGAAATATGTGATACCTACCAAATAAAATTATGCAATAACGAATTTCATTTCTTAAAATGAAATGAATTTTAAAAAAGCCAGACTGAGTCTGCCCTTCAGACATATTAATTTGATTTGCTTTTTTATTAAAAAAGACAGTTAATTATTATTAATGTTGTTGTTAGTTGCGAAGACATGTCCGACCCATCACGACCCCATGGACAATGTTCCTCCAGGGCCCCCTGTCCTCCACCATCCTCTGGAGCCCACCCAAGCTCACGCCCACTGCTTCAGTGACTCCTTCCAGCCACCTCATTCTCTGTCATCCCCTTCTTCTTTGGTCCTCAATCTTCCCCAGCATTACATTCTTCTCCAGCGAGTCCTTTCTTCTCATTAGGTGGCCAAAGTATTTGAGTTTCATCTTCAGGAT
>JANHFP010005648.1:48756-58869 GCA_032468135.1 Calamaria suluensis | reverse complement strand
TCTTTATAAAATCTTGATCTAATCTGAAAATAATTCCACCATTCCATCTTAAAACCTTGATCTCTGATTAATTGTTGCGTTTTTAGATTACCCGTTGAATCCAAAATATCTGAATACTTTACTATTTTTTGTGAATTTGTCAAGGTTGTGTGGTTCATAGCCTCCATAGTTGATACCCAAATTGGGAATTTTTCATAATGTTTGGATTTAATGTCCTTCCATGTCAATATCAGAGCCCTTCTAATTGTATGAGTTTTGAAGTATGAATGGGTTTTTAGTTTTTCTTCCCAGAGAAAAGCATGCCATCCACATTGTAAGTCATGTCCCTCCAGTGTTAATACTCTATTATTTTTAAGTTCTATCCATTCTTTAATCCATAGAATTGATGTTGTTTGATGATATAGTTTCCAGTCTGGGAGATCGAAACCTCCTCTTAATCTTGAGTCTTGGAGCAGTAGTTTTTTAATTCTCGCTTTTTTCCCTACCCAAATAAATTTATTCACAATTTTATCTAATTTATTAAAAAATAAGTTATTTAATGTTATAGGAAGCGTCTGAAACAAATAAAGAAGTCTTGGTAATATATTCATCTTGATTACTGCGATTCTTCCCGTAAGTGAGATTTGTAAGTTTGTCCAATTATTTAAATCTTTTTCAATTTGTCCTATCAATTTGTCATAATTATTTTCTTTTAGTGAAATCGCATTAGCTGTTAGCCAAATACCCAGATATTTAATTTTTTTAGTAATTGAAATATTTAGTTTCATTTCTAAATCTTTACTTTGTTGTTCTGTACAGTTTTTGTTGATCATTTTTGTTTCATTTTTGTTAATTTTTAAGCCTGCTACTGCTCCATATTCTCCCAATTCCTGCAAAAGAATAGTTCCGCTCTCATCTGGGTCTTCTAATATGAAAACTAAATCATCAGCGAAAGCCTGAATTTTAAATTCTTCTTGTCTGATTCTTAATTCTTTCAAATTCATGTTAGCTCTAATTCGATTTAATAATACCTCAATTGTCAAGATAAATAACAATGGGGAAAGTAGACAACCCTGTCTTACTCCTCTAAATAATTTTATATCTCTTGTTCTTTCCTCATTGATTATTACTTTAGCTGTTTGTGTAGTATAAATTTCTTTAATTAAATGTGTGTATTTTTCTCCAAATTTCATTACTGTCAATTGGGTTATGAGAAAATCCCAATTCAGGTTATCGAAGGACTTTTGTGCATCCAGAAATAACAATGCCAGCTGTCTATCCAGTTTAGACTCATAGTATTCTATCACATCTATAATTATTCGAATATTATCTTTGATATTTCTTCTGGGTAAAAAACCATTCTGGTTAGAATGTATAATCAAATTTAAAATTGTTTTTGTTCTTTGTGCTAGAATAGACATCAAAATTTTGTAATCCACATTTAATAGCGAAATCGGTCTGAAGTTCCCCAAAAGATGTTTGTTTTCATGATCCTTTGTAATTAGTGTGATGAGAGCATCCGTCCAGGACTTTGGAATTCATGCCAATTGTAGTGTGTCATTATATACCTCCAACATCACTTCTTCCAAAGAATCCTGAAATTCTTTATAGAATTCTGCTGGTATTCCATCTGGGCCTGGAGTTTTGTTATTTTTCTGATTTTTGATGGCCGTCCTTATTTCCTCTGTAGTTATTTTATTATTTAACATTTCTCTCATTTCTTCTGCAATTTCTTTAATTTCACATTGTCGTAAATAATCCATTATTTGCTCTTTTTTAATTCCCTCTTTGCTATATAGTTGTTCAAAATATTTTTGTGTTATATTTTTTTTCTTCCATATGATAACAAAATTCCCCTTCTTCATTTTGCAGATATTCAATATTTCTATCTTCTCTTTGTTTCTTTAATTTATGTGCCAGCCATCTCCCTGGTTTATTTGCGAATTCAAAATATATTTGCTTACTTGTCCTTATCTTTCTTGCCAATTCTTTTTGATATAGTAAATTTAATTTATGTTTCACTAAATTTCTTTTCATTTTAATTTCTTCATCTAAGTTAGATTGAATTTCTTTTTCATATTTGTCTAATTGTATTTGTAATTCCTGATATATTTCCCTCTTTTCTTTTTGTTTTTTTGCTCCATATATATAAAGAATATAATTGTTATGCTGGTAGATTCTGTTTACACTGAAATATATTACTCTAGCCATTGTTTCTAAACCAAAAGTTACATATGAGAATTAAAGGATTTGCTCAGCACATTTGAAGTGAAACTGTGGTATCCAAGATACACTCCTGATAATGTTACTTGACCATTCAAATGATCCTGTTAATATTCAAAGTTTCGTGGCCAAAGTATATGCTTGAATGTGTTGCTGTCCTTGGTCCTGACTCAATGTGCATATAAGTGGCAACCATTACTCTGCATCTAAAACAGTAAAATCCTAGTTCTTAGTTATAAGTTGTCTTTTTGTGAGCATAACAGGCTTTTATAATATTTGCTTCCACAATGTGAAACACAACAGAAAGCTTTTGTGTACAGTAATTTGTATTAAAAGAGATCTTGCATTTTAAATTCCCTGAAAATTGTTTAAGCCCCTCAGTTTCCATCACCTCAGCATGCAGTTTATTCTTTGTTTCTTGAGCACTTGAAACAAAATTATAGTTAAAAACCTCCCTGTTGCTTTTCAGATAATCAAAACACAGCTGGAAGTAAGGCTGATTATTTTATTTATTTTAAAACATGTCACCGGCAACCCACTCTATATACATTGTTATTGGTTGTTAAGTGACAAAAGTTTTAAAGGACAGTTCAGAGATTTACCAGAAGGATTCCCTCCTCCAGTTACATGATTTATTAATTATATAATTTTATATATTGCCCCAATTCAAGCTGTACAAAGAAAAATAAAGAGCAATTATTATATTTAATTGAGTTAATAATGTGAGTTTGCAATGAGGGCACAGGAATCTGTGGTAGCAATCACTGTAGTGGTGGGAATAGTTGATTGGTATTGGAAATTGTTAAGTCGTTATTAAAATAAAGGTAAAGGTTCCCCTCACATATACATGCTAGTCGTTTCCAACTCTAGGGGCCGGTGCTCATCTCCATTTCAAAGCCAAAGAGCCAGCATTGTCTGAAGACGTCTCCATGGTCATGTGGCCGGCATGACTAAATACCAAAGGCGCACAGAATGCTGTTACCTTCCTACCAAAGGTGGTCTCTATTTTTTCTACTTGCATTTTTTACGTGCTTTCTAGAACTAGAAAAATGTAGCTTTAAAAATATATAGTTCCAGCAGGCAGGGGACTATCCAAAAGTCCAAATGTTTTTGGTTTTTTTTTTCCTCTGAGCTTTTGCTTCTCAGGATGTAGGCAATGATGGCCAGATGGGGGAATCTTTCCCAGACCAGGAAATATAGATCTCACAGCTGTTTAGCCATGAAGCCAGGCTCTCAGCCAAAGTTATCTCATTTGCTAGGTAATTTCAAGGTGACCAGGTTTGTTTTTCTTTCTCCGCTGAGGCCGCTTAGAGCAAAGAGAAAGTTGAGAGTGAGGCAAGGAAAAAAATAGTAAAGAGTTCCTTTATGGAAAGTTAGGGGCCCACCATGCCTGTCCCCTTCGATATTGGGGGGGGGGAACTGATGTCCAGACAGCTGGGAACATCAGCCAAGCATTTTCCAAATTGTAATTCTCCATGCTCTTATGAAAGATAAAAATAACTACAAAGCTGATTCCATACTTTTGCTCAGACCGCCGCCTCCATTTGAGGAGAGCAGAGCACCACTCCCTTCTTTTTTCCTGTCCCAATCCACAAACTGGAAACACTCACCACCAGAACAGTCATCCAGGCTGGCAGTTCAATCGACACAAAATATCATCTCTAACCCACAAGTGTTAATTGCAAAGCAGCTCTCAGCTCCGTGCTCGGTGGAGATGGCGGCTGGAACAGCCGCCTCTTCACCCACAGCTCCTAGGGCTTATCTGGGCAATTTGGAGCAATTGCCATTGCCTCTGTCACCTGTGAAATGTGCCCCTCAGGTTGGTCACCCCTGCAAGGGGATTTCAAATTGTTCACTCTAGGTATGAAGTGGCTTTCTTTAAAGCTTCATGTTGGGGTTTCCCTTTAAAGCCGTACATAGCCATTTTAGAGACTACCTGTCTTACGAAGGACTTAATTGATGGGCATGAAGTCCAGTTGCCATGACTCAACAGACAACTCTACCCGGATAGCTGAAAATTTTTATCAACATCTTTAAATATATTTTTCTGAAAATGATCTTGCAATCAGGTGCTTATTTGTCTAGCATATGAGTAAAGCCCTTCTCTATATGACCTTTGGTGGGGTGGTAAGTCTTCCCTTGAACTTTTGTTCATTCCAGCTCCCCCTGCTTTCAGAAGAACAGTTTAAAGACATAACGTGCCATGCCAGGCTGTAGGTCATAAATTAAAATTTATATTGGTTTTAATAAATATTCAAAGGCATATATTGTTATTAGTTGCTAATCTGCATGAAAAATAAAGTGATATTATCACTATTATTATATCAGGATAGTAGATAATGGGGTAGTAGATAATGATAACCTTTTCCCCTTGTAATATCCATATTTGTCTCTATATTGATTGCACTGTATTTATTTTTTGACTTTTATTGTGCTTTATTTTTACTGGTATAGTTCACCCAGAGTCATAAATTGTGAGTGGGATGACTTTATACAATCTAAATAGATAAATAAGTAAAATTATTCAATTTTATGTCTTCGGTGTGGCTCAGGCTATTTAGACACTGGGTGCACATTTAAATGGATATATAAGTTTGCAGTGATAAAATTTCAGCATGCAAAATCCTGTATATTTCAACTAAACAGCATGTATGATATATACACAAGTAGAATACTTGTGTATAGACTTTCAGATATTAACATATTAGCTACATAGGCCAAATGTTTTAAATGTTTAAAAATACATTTTGAATTGTGTCATCCCGAACTCAAAATATCTCTAAATCCAATTGTACAGCTAAATACTTATGATTACTCTCTTCAAATATTACTATAAAAAAGAGCCCCTGTCTTTTCTACACAGTATTTTACTATCAGTGTTCTGATTAGTACTACCACACTGTAGTCATCTTTTAAATTTGGCAAGGCTTGTTCAATTTTTAAAAAGCATTTTGCTTAAAAGAACATTTTTATCAATTTGCACATTTCATCCTTATTCAGACCTATTTTAGACAATCAATTTGTTTACAGAATCCCTTACCTAGTGCAGAGAAGATGGCTGCTGCCCAGAACATTTCTCCCATCAAGGCAGGTATGAAGATAAGCCCTCCCATCCGTTTTCCATACATTTGCTGAAATGGATCCAACATTGTCACATACCCTTTGGAACGCATGGGCTTTGCAAAAAACATGCCACCTACAAGGTTCATTGAAAAAAAAAAAGGATTCCAATTATTTTTCTGGATCAAGTAGCCAGTCCTAAAACTAAGGGTGTTTGGTTTAATATATGTAATATCAGTTTGCTTATGAGAGACATAACTGAAATCTAAATCATTTCCCATAATATAACAATCCAATAAGTCTTCTCCATGGTTGTTAAAGTGGACATATTGTTATGGAATTGAGGTTCTTGTACTTGTTACTATTACTGATTGATAGTGCAATGACTAATGGAATATTATAATCGGTATTAGGTCTTTCAGTAAAAGAATAGAAATTATCACCTGGAAACAGATTTAATGTGTGCAATTCCTTTAGATAGCTTTATGTAGAACAGTTATCCCAACTGAGGGAAAAATCTGTAGTGAAAAGTAATTTGTTACAAAACTGGGTTGGGTATATTAAAGCAAAGGTTGTATTCCCATTTGCTTAAATGCTTTAATGAAGCATTCCAATAGGAGGTTGGAAAATGGCCTAAATTATCCCAAGCTTTTGATTCTATGATTCATGTTAGTGTTGCAATCCCTCACATGTTGGTTTGTTTCTTTAAGTGTATTCATAAGAAGACTGTAACCAGTGATTAGCATAATGGTGTAATTGCTTGGTAACAGGAGTATATAAAAGGAATGAAAAGCCAGTCGAACTTCCCTTCTCTTGCTGATCCATTGCCTTGCTATTTTGCCTTGTTGATTCTGTTTGCTACTATTCTGGTCATAGCTGAGTACATTGACTGTTTACATATGTATATTATATATGTTACATATATATGACTTTTGTAATAGAGTTATAAATGTCTGGAATACGCTACCTGATCCTGTTGTTAGTCTTGCTAATCCCCGCACTTTTTCCCTTAAACTGACTACTGTGGACCTTCCACATTTTAAAGAGGTCCTTAAGGAGGCATGCATAAGTGCACCTGCATGCCTACCATCCCTGTCCTACTGTTGTAATCATCCCATGTGTTTATGGCTACGTTGTGCCTATTTATATATTTAATTGTGCCAATTTTTGTGCCAATGTCTATGTTTATTCTGTTACTTGTTTCCTTGTACTTGACAAATAAACAAACAAACAAACAAACAAACAAATAAATAAATAAAATATTGTTTACTGGTATTCATAGTTATTGTGTTGAGTAACATAATTCTGAATTGTATTATACTACTGCTAAGGATTTGAGTGAATTGTATAGTTAACCATAGTTTATTGTAAATATATCTTGTAAATATATCTGTGTTATTCCTGATTCTGATATCTTATACTCTCAACTTCCCTACGCACAGTTCTCTTAACCAGGAATTGGATGCGAAACTCAACAATTCAAAAAATTCAACAGGGCTTAATTTCCTTCACTTTTCATTTGTTTAGTAAAGGTTTCCCTTGCACATATGTGCTAGTCATTCCCATTCTCATCTCCATTTCAAACCAAAGAGCCAGTGCTGTCCGAAGACGTCTCAGTGGTCATGTGGCCAACATGACTAAATGTCAAAGATGCATGGAACACTGTTACCTTCCCACCAAAGGTGGTTCCTGTTTTTTCTACTTGCATTTTTTACATGCTTTCAAAACTGCTAGGTTGGCAGAAGCTGGGACAAATAATGGGAGCTCACTCCATTACTCAGCACTAGGAATTCGAACTGCTGAACTGCCGACCTTCTGATCGACATGCTCAGCTGATTAATTAATCAGCTGACTAATTCTTGATGCTACTGAATATGGAAAGGAAAATAAGAAGGATCCTCCTCTAAGTTTCCCATATATTTTTAAAAAACCGGCCACAAAAAACCACTAAACACCAGGCTTTGACAAGAATTTTGTACTTAATATCTTGTTACAAGATAGGATAACATAATTCTGCAGATACCATCTCAATTGCTGGCTCTGCCCATTGTCCCAAAATTCATTTACAATGAGAGAGAAACACTGGAACAGATATTCATAGTATATTGACTTTAACTTTATCTTTGTCATTTTCAAAAGATATGTTTCTTCTGCTTTGTTTCTCTCTTTAGCTTACCTACAATTAGGCTAAGCGAATATCCAATGGGTGCCTGAGCCCAGGCAAGACCAAAATCTGGAAGATACACTGCTTCAGCTGTTCCATTTATATAACCGCCTCCAACCCAGGTAGCTGTGGAAGAAGTGAACGACATCCATTACACAATGAATAGAAGAACCAAAACTAAACAATTGATTTGTGCAGCAAAAATAATATAATGAAGAATATTGCACAAAAACACATCTCATCTAAAGACCTATTAA
Source organism: Calamaria suluensis (assembly GCA_032468135.1). Taxonomy (NCBI): domain Eukaryota; kingdom Metazoa; phylum Chordata; class Lepidosauria; order Squamata; family Calamariidae; genus Calamaria; species Calamaria suluensis. Next base: position 51,186 of record JANHFP010005648.1, on the reverse strand, counting down.
CATCCACATAATTTGCAATTTTACATTCTACACTAAAATTAGTAGGTTTGGTCTATATAAATAAGTAATGGGAAAAAGAGAAATAAAGAAAAGTAAATTTTAACTGGCATATATACCAATGATGGGTTGCTCCTGGTTCGGACTGGTTCACGTGATCCAGTAGTGACGACCGGATGAGGTTCTCACCATCTGGGAGCTGGACCCTCCCACCCAGGCTTGATTCAGTACCTTTATTTTATTTTAGATATTATTCTGAAATTAGTTCTTACCAAAGGAGTAAGATATTGTAAAATCAGTGGCATGTAATCAGTCTGCAAATTGTTAATACTTTACTTCTAGTCAAAGATGAAGATATAAATATTAACATTAATTTATATCCCTCATTTTTTTCTGGAAGCTTTACAGCCATCTTAAACAAAAAAACAGTTTAACCAACAATTCAGATAACAAATAGTTGAAACTCACTGTTAAGTAATTCAAAGGGAAAGGCTTGGTTAAAGAGAAAAGTCTTTCCAAGAAATAGAAGTAGAAGCAAAGCATATTATGAAGCTATGACTATTGAATGGAGACAAAGTCCTGTTGTTTATTCTGCTTGTGTTGATGCTGCATAATGTAGTGGAAAGAACATGTAATGGAATGGCTCTGAAAAGCCAGTGAAAGCTAACAGAATTTTAACTGCATGATGGCTATGCAGATATAACAATTGGATATTGCTATGAAGACAATTGATATGACAATTGGATATAACCATGGATATGGTCTGGCATATTCAGGTGGCATTCCTGCCTTTTGTAGCAAGCCTTACAGTATCCATACTGTGGTCCTGTTCTAGCCAAAGTAGCACTTTTCACACACAAACCAAGAATAATATAGGGGGGAAAAACCCCTATACAGATTGTCCTCAAATTATGACCATTTATTCATTGACCACTCAAAGTTATGGCTGTGCTGTACAAATGCTATTTATGCCCAGTCTCCTAAATTATGGCCATTGTAGTGGCTATGAAATCTTCTGATCAAAATACAGATGTTTGGAAACTTATCCACTCAAAGGGTTGCTTCAGCTCTCCCCAACTCCTTATCCCTCCCCAACCTCTGGTCCTTTGCTGCCTGGCACAGTAGCATAGAATGCTGCTTGAAACCCCACAGGTCTGTTAAAGCCAGTAAGCACAGTGCAGCAAAGGCAGCAAAGGTGACAGAATGCAAAGTAACAGAAAGGACAGAGTTATTGGGGAGGTGAAGATTGTTGGATTTTTTTTTTTACTTCAGTGATGAAAGCATCACTGTTGACTGGAGGACGCCCAGTTGGGGGCTCCTTTTGTGTCCCAGTGAAGTTATCTGCTGAACTGGTACGCATTACTCTGCTTGTCGTCACTGCTTTAGAATTGCTGGGTCATCAGGAGCTGGAGCATGTGATGGGAGCTCACCCTGCCCTGTGGCAACAGTGGGTCTTGAATGCAAGCTACTGATCATCAGGCCAGCATTCTAACCTCAGGAACCACCATGCTCCAGATAAGTGGATGAAGACAACTGAAGGAGAGGCAGTCCCTTGTCTCGTCAAGGCTCAAGGCTGGGAAGAACCAATCCAGAAGTGTTTTGGATTGGGAAGTTCTAATGATTGGTTATATTTAGTTAATGATATCAATGTAAACCGCTAGATTACCTAGAATCTCAATTACCCTTCTAACTTGAGGACTACCTGTAGTGCAGTTATAATTTAGCTCAGTTGGAACTTCATGGGTATGATAGGAAAATATTATGTAGGAAAATGTAATAGAAAAATCCTGCCAAAGAACATAATTGACATAACTGAAGAAAAAAATTCTTCAAACCAACTCTAGCTCCTATTGGTATAGATTCCTTTAAAAAAGAACCTCAAACAGAGCATTATCACATCACTTTTCACCTAAACTATTAGAATTATTTTTTTTCTAAATATTATTATTCAAATATTTTTTGTGGAACCTATTCTCCTTCAATAAATTGCAGCTGACTTTATTATATTTTCAAAGTCTCCATTACCAACACTTTCTAGGCAAAAATAAATAGTGAAATACAAATATCAAAACCATAAAAACAAAACCTCTTTGAAAATAAGAATATATAAAATTAAATAGCACCTCATGTAGCAATAAAAAGTTATTTTAGTCATTCATGTCCTTGTTTTACATCTGTCACCCAATACTCCATTCCTTTACAACTAAATACACTACAGGATATTTATATCAGAGAGAGCCTGTTTTCTATTCAGTGCTATTATAATTGTTTCATTCATACACTAATGTTATATCTCATATAATTATTTCAGGCATATGTACATTAACAAACTGTGTAGGTCATATTAGCCCCCATACTTTGCATGTTGATGGATGGAATATTTTTCATATGTTGATGGTAGAAAAGGTAGCAAAATGACTTTTTCCACCCTTT
>JANHFP010005646.1:49684-64841 GCA_032468135.1 Calamaria suluensis | reverse complement strand
GAGGGAGGGAGGAAGAAAAAGAAACAAAGGAAGGAAGAGAGCGAGGAAGGGAAGGAGGAAGGAAGAGAGAGAGAAAATGAAAGAAAAGAGAAAGGGTAGTATCGTAGTCACCGTAGCGAAGCACGGGCATCAGCTAGTATATATATAAATCAAATACTAAAATTTTGTCCAATTCTGTTAGTTCTAGTTTTATGCCCCATTCTTTTTGTCTTTTGTATATTTAGATTGTATTTGGAGGTATGCCCACCATTCAAGATGTATTCCTTCTTCCTGCAAGTCTTTCCTGAGTTTCAATTCCCCTCTCTCATTCAGCAATTCTTTATACATGATTACTTTCCCAGATTTGATAAAGTTCAGGTGCATGAACATTTCTAATTTAGAAACAGTACTATTTTTGAGAAGCTGGACTGCTTTTTCCTTTTATGTAATGAAATATGCAAAGAAAGTTTCACTTTCTCCCTGTTGGTGGTCACCTTCATGCCATCATCTCCCATTAGTAGACCAATTGTTTCTTTTTTTATATATTTTTTACATATTGGAAGACACTTTTATTATTTTTGATATTTGAGGCAAGTATTACTTCATTCTGAACTTTAAATTTCATCTTTGATCTTTTTTAAATCATCTTTGAATATTCTGGCTATTTGCTTTCTGCCTTAGTTATGTGCTCCTCTTTCCACTTTTTATATTTGTCTTAGTTTATGAGAGCATTCCTTATGCCGCCATGCTTGTTTCTTCTGGAATGTCTTATTTTTCTTATTAATGATATTGTACTAGACTTGGCCTTTATAATTTCATTTTTCAGAATTTCCCAAGCAACTTGAGTTGTTTTCCCCTTGAAGATTTCCATGGAATCCATGGAATTCTTCACAAACTCTTTATAGCTTTGTTGAAATCAAACATATAATTTATAAAGTAGGATCTATCAATACTGTGCAGAAATGACATGACATCCTTTGCTGTATATCAAATATAAAACCAAGGAAGTCAGACTGCAATTATAAATCTAGGAAATAGGACAAGAGTCTTTATCTAATGTTAATATATTGGATATAATTTCACATTTAATATAAAATTGGGACTGTATTTTTTTAAAAGCAATTAGTCGCTATATTAAAAACTGTCCTGAAGTATTGCTATAAAGCTTTCAATACCTACTTCGGTCAAAATACAGAAAACTTTCTTAAGAGAAACGTTTTTAAAAAAATCAAAATTAGAATTATAAACTCATTGTAAAAACCTTTCTTATGAAGTAAACAGAGCCTCCAAATAAAATATCAACTATTAAGCAAACAAACTAATATATTGATTTTAGTGTACATTCTTATTTTTAAATGAAGTCTGACAAAATAAATTGACAAGAAACTAGCTTAAATTAGACGGTATGGATGATTTTTTTATAAAAAGGTTTACTCCCGTGTTCCACAGTTTCCAAATTTATAATTAAAATATTTTTTACATTTTTAACATTTTTTTTAATAAAGCACTTTTAAAACTTTGGGTTTTAAACTTTGGGTTGCAAATGCTGATTTGCACAGGGTTGGGTGCAAAGCTGCAAGCTGAATTGAACAACATGAGGGAGTGCATCCATCCTTGCTCTTCTTAAACTTTCAGTGGCTTTCAATACTCACTTAATGACTGTTCATTCAGTAACCATTCAAACTTATGATGATGCTAAAAGAATGGAGTTATGACTGGCTCCTGAAGTTTATGGCCGTGTAGTTGTGTGATAAAAATGTACCCAACTTTATGACTGTGAGGGCACTACAACTTTACAACCTGCACATGGTCCCTCGATCTTGGCTGCCCGTGAAGTAGATGCCCAGAACTTTCAGCAGCTCTGCACAATTTTGGAACGTTTTTGAACACCATGCAAACAGTCTCTCTTCTTCGGAAAACTCTGGAAGACTCAAACAAGTTTTTCTTGTTCCTTTGAAGACGTTTTGTTTCTCATCAAAGAAGCTTCTTGGATAAGAAGTGAAATGTCTTCAAAGAAAATAGGAAGTCCAGTTGCCTCTTGGAAAAGCACCTTTGGGACAACCATGACCCGAATGACTAAGAATCTCCATATCACACATGCTATGCTGTTAAAATGTTTAAAATCAAGACAAGAGTTTGTATGTATAATGATCAGATTATTATGGTTAGGGCAGCTACATCTATAATATTTGTATTATACATAGTAACAAAGCATAAAAATAATTCAGGTTATTAACTGAATAAGCAGAATCAAAGTTGTTTTTAAAATATACTTTTAACAAATAACTCTTTTCATAATCTAGCAACCAATTCTTCCTATATTTCAAAATATTCACAGATTTTCTTCTAGGTAGAAGAATAACTTATTTTAACAGCAATGAGACAAAGAGGCTATTTTTGTTGTTGTTGCTGCTGCCCCAATGCATAAAATTCCAGTCTGGTTAGGCAATGAGAACACAGAAATTACAGCCGCCAGTAAGATCAAAGAAAATATCTACATCTGTACATGCACACACCATATGCACACACAACAGACCTATTAAGATGTAACCGCACAGTGATTATGCAAATCAGACATCCCACAGCTAAAGCGCAGGGAATTGCATAACTGAGGAAATCCACAATTATGCACTCAAGCTGAAGCAATTCAATCACTCAGCGCTGCTACTGTATTATTGGTTCAGGACTATCTTCCCAAGTCATGGATGCTTTTGATGCCAATAGTATGCTCTACAAAGGAAGAAAATTGCAGAAGACATCCTACTACAGAAACTTTAAGTGCACATAGTTTTACTGAACTTCATATTCTAATCTGTATAAACAAGAAAATCACACTGTTTTTCATTTCCAAGGACATGTTTGGGGCATGAACAGAAGGAGAAATGTTCTAGCATGGTACCAGTACCAGAGTTTAAGCTATTAGTTCAGGGCTTAAAATTTCCACTCACCTGCTCGCATTTTGCGAGTAAAAATTCCTTGCTGGCAAGCTCAGAAATGCCCTGAACATAAAAGAGGCTTAATGATTGCTTGCAATTTGATCCCCAGGCCCCGGAGATCAATTTGCATTCCAATAGCCTCCAACCTATTTACAGCCGATTTCTTGCTACTTACTCACCACCGCCAAGAAAAACCTGCATGTTTGCTGCAAGCTGTCCCAAAGGTTAGTGCCTTTTTACTCTTTGCAATTTCTGTTTTACCTCTTGCTTCACGCTTCTCCCCAGTACTGGAGTGTGGAGGTTTGAAAAGAGATGCTACCATTTTTTTTTCCTGCAGCAACTCGGCGAGCCCCTTTCCTAGCTAGACTTTTGAGTTTCAGAACCTGTGTACCATGTGCAGAGAGACTCCTCCCATGTGGGGAGAAGGTTGGGTGCCTTTGCAGCCTTGGGGGTGGGGTTCTTTCAGCAACTCTTCTCCCGTGCCTCCTGATAGTCTCTCTCAGGCATAACATACCTGAGCTGCAAAAAACTGGATAAGCACTGGGTTTTCAATAACTTTCCTTATTGTCATTTTGTTAAGAATCAAAAGCTTACAATCTGCCTGGTAAAAAAAAAAACTAGAACATGCAGTTAAAACTCTTCAGGATCTTTCTAATGGGAAACGAAAAAGTGAGCTTGAATTTTTTAGTAAGTTAGTAAGTAAGCTTATCTTCGTTAAAATGTTTACTATTGTTAGGCCATGTTGGCATCTAAATAAGCACTTTTTTTCTTAATCTACAAACTTCTCTAAGTTCTTTTGATAAGATGCTGGATATAAAAGATAGAAAATGTTTATTATTATTTATTTTATGCCATGGTGGCATCTAAATAAGCACTTTTTTGTTTTTTCCTAATGCACTATTCTCTAAGTTCTCTTAATAAGATGCTGGAGATAAGAAAAACTACAAAACGTTTACTACAGGTTTAAAGCTGTAAAACTTGGCATTTTGATTGCACCTACAATCTACACTCAGCCATGGAAATTCACTGGGTCACTTTGGTCTAGTCAATATCTCAGACCTTCACGTGGCGGTAATGGTTTGTGTGTTTACTGTTTTGAACTCTAAAACGATAACTGAGACATAAATCTAATAAATAAATTTAATAGATTTACAATGAATCACTGACGTATTTTATATAATTATATATAGTATAAGTGTATCCAAATGATATGTATAGCTTTACTTGTCCTATTTTCACATACAATACTATATCTAAAAGAATCACATGAAGAAAATTAAAGTGTTTTTTTCTTCTGTGTCTAGATCAAAGACGAAATGGAATCTTCATAGAGAAAACATGTACATTTGCACACATAAACATACATAAACATGTGTGTCTTTGTACTTCACACATATAGTTACTATAAATATTTCTGTGTGACTTAATACAACTTTTAATCAATTGGTTGTACTTATTTATGTAATACCAAGGAATAAATCTGAAAAATTAATAAAAACCAACTTAAAATACAAGATTACATAATATAAATTATTCAAAAGGCTAGATTTTTTTTAAAAAAAAGTTTCCTAATATCTTTCCAGAAGATAAAGATAAATTAAAATAAATTTAAAATGGAAAATGATGAACCATGTTTTACACCAAGCTTCTCTTCGCTGTGTTCTATAAGGGAGGCATTTTTTAAAAGGAGATGGGGACTTTTAGATAGCTAATCCTAAATTCTTAGAGTTTATTGGTTGAAAACCAGCAACTTTTAAAGGATCTGAAAAAAAGCTAGTATAGATTTTTCTACATGGGCATATAGTATGATCTTGTTTCTTGGTGTTTCTACACCAAGATTCCAGACACTATTCAATGTTAGATCCACCCAGAGAATTTGTATTAGACTAATCATGATGCAGGGAAGTGTTGGCTCACTGGGTAAGACAGCTGAGCTTGTCGATCGGAAGGTTGGCAGTTCAGCGGTTCGAATCCCTAGTGCCGTGTAATGGAATGAGCTCCCGTTATTTGTCCCAGCTTCTGCCAACCTAGCAGTTTTGAAAGCACATAAAAAATGCAAGTAGGAAAAATAGGGACCACCTCTGGTGAGAAGGGAATAGCGTTCCGTGCGCCTTTGGCATATAGTCATGCCGCCAACATGACCACGGAGACATCTTTGGACAGAGCTGGCTCTTTGGCTTTGAAACGGAGATGAGCACCACCCCCTAGAGTTGGAAACAACTAGAAAAAAAAATCATGATGCATGCATGCCAGTGCATTCCTTACTGCCATGGCCACCTGAAAATCCAGGGGCAGCTCAGGATTAAGGAATAATCCCTAGCTCAGTTTTGATTTTTCAAGTGGAGCACAAGTACCTCTGAAACAGATGGAATCTCAGTTTTGCTACTGGCAAAGAACACCTCTATGCTTTAATTTAATTTCAGTTTATTTGCCTGCCATTCATGCATTTTCCTTGGACATACATAATAGCAATGATCAAGATATAGGTGATATATCAGTCAAAGTTCAGGTCCATCTCTTTCAGAAGGGCTAAACGATTAAGAGAAAAACAGTTTATGTAAATAACAAACAAAGTAAAACCTAAACCATGAATATGATAAAGATATATCATCAAAACTATATAGATATCCTCCAGGATATTCTATCCCCAATGTACCAATCACAACTGTACTTAAATCCCTCTACCCTTGCTGCTGGTGGTTCTCTTTTTCTCTTTCTGTCCACCTTTTATAGACTTCTCCAAAGAGTAAGGTCTGTGTATTATGCTGTCAAAATATTATAATTTGAGCCTAGCAATTTTGCCTTGAGTGGAACTCTGGATTGATTTGCTCTATGATCCATTCTGTAGGTATAAATATATAATGAAATCTGAATATATTTTCCAAGCCCTTTACTCCAGTACCACACACACACACACTCACACACACAATTTGGAAGCTCTCAAGTACATTCAGGAAGCATACTGTTTAGCTAAGTAGGAAGAAATAGCAAGTAGGATATGAAAACAAAGTTAACCCTCAAGCTAAGCCTCAGCCAAAAAGGTTACAATACTGTACTTTGAATTTGTCCTTCTCAAAGAAATAGTTTTCTGTCAAAAATCCAGAGCAGAGATAATTAATCCAAAGGTAAAACTGAAAGGATATAGGTTGATTAATGAGGAATTTATTGGACACAGAGGAAGTCATGTAGCAGTGCACAAAGGCACAAGGCAATCAAACCAGTCAGTCCTAGAGGACTACTGACTACTCTTTGGAAGGCCAGATCCTGCTGAAGATGAAACTCAAATACTTTGGCCACCTAATGAGAAGGAAGGACTCACTGGAGAAGAGCCTAATGCTGGGAAAATCTGAGGGCAAAAGAAGAAGGGGACGGCAGAGAATGAGGTGGCTGTATGGAATCACTGAAACAGTCAGCGTGATCTTAAATGGACTCTGGGAGATGGTAGACGACAGGAAAGCCTGGAAAAACATTCTCCATGGGGTCATAATGGGTCGGACATGACTTCACAACTAACAACAACAACATGCTACTGACAAAGGATGAAGGTGTAGAAACTGAACTAGAGACATAATCTATGGTCAAATTTGACAGTCATAGTTTAAATGGACTGGTAAAGACTTAACCCTAGTTCAATCCAAAGTAAGTGATATTTCTTAATGGTGGCCAAAATCTCTCAGCGAGCAAGAAATTACTGCCAAGTCCGTCCAAAAGGCTAGGTTTCCAGGGCTTACAAGCAAGGCAGAGTACACCAACATGGGCTATCACTAAATTTGTTCTAATGACTTACTATCCCTAATCAAGTCTGATTTTTTCAATATGTTTAGCCTTATAGTTTTAATATGGTTTTATATGTTGTTTTAAAATTTTGATTAGGAACCGCCTAGACTTGATTGGAAGAGGGGCAGCTATATAAATGTTTTAAATAAATTAATGCTGGAGACTTGAGCATTGTAGTATATTAGTTCTGATTGTAGGAGAGTAGAAAGTGAGAAGGTATTCTCAAATAAAGTATCCATCCCAAAACTTCACCACTGAACAGCACTGCTCTGGCTCCCTATATTTTAGTTTTCAACAAACAATGGAGACATTAATGTAAGCTTAAGCAGCTAAAAAGCTAGATAGAGTCCAAGTCTACAAAAAATGGAATGAGGACGATTGAGATGCAATTGTACCAGTTTTGTACTGTAATGCTTTATCTTGTTTCCTTCTCCCTTCAGTGAATATTCATATGCAAAGGAAAGAAAACCTGAATTTTCCTGCAACAATTTCTATGCAATCTGGTGATTTTCTTGTATCCATTATAGTTTGTTTGTTTTTTTAAAGAATCTTTGAGTCAAATTGAGTTGATTCCAGGTCTTGATGCATAAATCAATGTAGTTCTCTTGGGAGCAATGTGGAAATAGTTAGCCATTGGACTGGTTACTTCTTGAGCTGAGGATCCAGCAGTGAAATAAATGAGGTGGTCCTTGAGAAGCATCATTTTCATGTTGAAATACAGTAATTCTGGAATCCGTAGTCATTTTAAAAAATCTAAAATTCTGTTTATGCCTAGCTCTCCTTCCTAGATAATGAGAAAACAAGATTACTTTGGTTTGGCTTGCTTCTGGGGCATGATTGACTGTGTCCTACTACACTGAGCTGGTATAGCAGTTTCTATAATAAATGTAGTAAGTGCTAAATTTGGCATCTTTTGATTGCTTTAATCTGATGGAGTACTTTTTAAATATTTGTGACCAAAGTCTATGACATCTAATAATTAATGTTACAAATGCTTATAACTGGCCTTGATATGTTTACTTTTTCAACATAATCCTCTACAATTATATTTACCCTGTATCTCCGAAAATAAGCCTTCCCAAAAAATATTTGATCGCATGTGCAGCCAGTCCCCACCATTTCCTCTGGTTAGGGTTAGAGAGACAGAGCTGGAAATCAGGTAAGACAGCAAGAGGAAACCCGTCTTGCTCGATGCAACCCCAAAGAATAAGAGCTACCCGAAAATAAGGCCAAATACTTATTTTGGGGTTTAAAAAATGACAGTCTTATTTTTGGGGAAACATGTTATCAATTTTCAGAAGTTCTCTATTTTAGAATAGTGCAGATACTACACTGCACAATTGGTGATTAAGAAATGTGGTGACCACAGCAAGAATCATATTTGCAAAAAACTGGAAATCAAAAAATGAACCCCCAGAAAAAATGATAATTAGGAAAATCCTAGAATGTGCTGAGACGGCTAAAATGACTATGGAATTGAATGACAGGGAAGATTTGTTTTTTATGAAACATGGAACAAACTGTATGATTGGCTTGAAAACAGAATTCAGAATAAGAAAAATTAACCTAACACTGAGTTTTAATTTGGGACAATTGAATAATAATATTAAAGAAAGATAAATAAGCACAATAACGACTAGATAAGAAAAATGAATACTACAATGTATGGAAACATATGTGTCCATGTGTATATAATTATTGTAGGTGGAGTAAAGTTATCAAATTACAATTGAGAAATTAACAAGAGATAATACATATATACCATATGCTGATATGGAATGCTGCAAAACCATTATGGATGTGAAGTAATGTTAAATTCATAGCATTTTTTCTTTGATGTATTGTATTTTCTCTTATTATGTTTTGCTTGTCATTTTTTTTCTGTTTATGTAGATGTTTGTGAAGTGTTTTAAAGAAAAACTGTTTAATAAAAATATTTTTTTTAAAAAAAGAAATGTGGTAACTATTAATTGATGAAACTCTACAACTGATTATGAATCAGCCAAGAATGTATGCCAAATATGCATTCACTCTCATTGGTCTCTTAAGAGAAAAAAAAGACTTTTAGCTGGAAATTATATTCCATATTGATAGATATGTTTGGATGAACAGATCTAAGTAACTTACTACTGCGGCTGCTGCTACAGAGTGAATACGAGTAAAACCAAAATACAATTTGAACTGGCAATAAGATAATGTTCATTTTATAGCAACATACATTTTTAAACATAAATATTATAAGTCAGAAAAGGGTGAAAAAATAAATGCTGCATTCCAACATTTATTGTCAAAAACTTGTCAATAGGAAGGCAGTGGAGCTTCCTCATTAATACCAAAAGTGAATTTAAGAAATCACTTAAGAATTGAGCTCCCTACCACTCAGCTTTGAAATCATGGCAACTATAAATATTTTAGTTAACCATCCTTACACTGACTTGATTCATAAAAAATAACACACTGATATATACAAGCACCATTCCTGGATAATAAATATATCATAAGACTCAGGCAGTTTTCCTTCAGCATGTCAATTCCAGATGCCTCTGCAATCATCACACAACCCAAAATGGAAGCAAACACTTTAAGCTGCTGTTTGCATAGAAGCTGTTCGTAATTTGATGTAATGCACTGTACATCAGTCAACACAGTACTTAATATTGAGGACACACACAAGCCTGAGTACGCAATGACAGGCAGGCAGCAATGACATCTAGCGCACTTTATTTACCCTAATATAAATGTTCTTTGAATTCATCAAATTACCAATCAATTCACTCGTCTTTGAAAACAGGTGCACTGATGTATATTAACAACTAAATTTTACAAGCTTTTAGTGAAGCAGGCATTAATGAGAAAATCAAGCAGAGAGCTCTAAAAGCCACAGTAAAAGAACACAGCAGTGTTTCTAAGTAAACAGAGGGATTAAATGGGAAGGGTGGGGTAGCATGTTAAAATGCCTAATAAAACTGTTCCTAGGCACTGTCAGCTGCTCTAGAGGATCCTTGGAGGGAGGGAGGGAGGGAGGGAATACAGAGTTCAACAACAGTGACATATTACATGCATAATATTTACAGACTCCTTATGTTCTTATCCTTCTTCTCATCGTTCCTATCACCCATCTCCTCCGACTTACGACTGTATAAATGTAACTTGATGCTGTATCTTTATGATTTACATTGTTTCCTGATATGATTTGATTGCTTATTTGTACCCTATGACTATCATTAAGAGTTGTACCTTATGATTCTTAACTAATGTATCTTTTCTTTTTATGTACACTGAGATCATAGGCACCAAAGACAAATTCCTTGTGTGTCCAAGCTTCAGATATTCACACTGAGTGTATAATTGAAAATTATGAATAGTATTAGTATTCATAGAAGCAAGCAATGTCCTTGAAATAAATTGTTCCTGAATGAGTAGGTTGTTAAGACTGTTACCACAGCTTTTGTGAAAAGGGGCAATGATAATTAACTAATAAGCAATTAATTCCCAGATAACAAGCGTTTTTTGGAGTTTTGCTACTTTTGACATAGTTAACTCTGTTATTCTTTTTTGGAATGCATTCCCAAAAGATTCCAGTCTCAAAATCAGTCTTCAGCATCATCATCAATATTTACAGACCTTCTCACATCCTGGACATAAGCTGTTTCAATTCCTACCCTCAAAACGAAGCTATAGAGCACTGCATACAAGAACAACTAGGCACAAGAACAGTTTTTCCCAAGTGCCATCACTCTGCTAAACAAATAATTCCCTCAACAGTGTCAAATTATTTACTAAGTCTGCATTACTATTAATCTTCTCATTGTTCCCATCACCCATCTCCTTCCACTTATGACTGTAGGACTATAACTTGTTGCTGTATCTTTACGATTCATATTGTTTCCTAGTATGATTTGATTCCTTATTTGTACCCTATGACTGTCATTAAGTGTTGTACCTTATAATCTTGTTGAATCTTTTCTTTTATGTACACTAAGAGCATAGGCACCAAAGACAAATTCCTTGTGTGTCACATTTGGCCAATAAAATATTGTATTGTGTATCGTATCCCTCTATTATAATAAGTAAGTAAAGAAGATTCCACTTTGCTTCAATTAGCAGGATTCTTTTTTTCTTCACTGTTGCCAATTTTACAATTGGGCATATCATATCAACAGTTTGAAGCAGTTCAAGAGCCAGTTTGATTGTTCAAAAACCAGTATGGTCTAGTGATTAAGGTACTGGGCTACAAAGCGAGAGACCATGAGTTCAAGTCCTACCTTAGTCATAAAAGCCAGCTGGGTGATTTTGCACCAGTCCCTCTCTCTCAGCCCAAACAACCTCACAGGATTGTTGTGGGCAAATACGAATTTGCCACCTTGAGTTATTTGTAAAAATAATAAAGGCAGAATACAAATAAATATACAAAACATACAAAAGTGGGTATTCAAGGAACAATTTAAAAATGTGTTATTGTAGAGACACAAGAAAAATGTTATTTCATTTAAACTGTGTCAGTGCTTACTTAAAACCATGAACATAATGCAAATATCTCCCAAAAATGGGATAGGATGGGGAAAACTCTTAAGTTACTTCTGTTTAAATACTGGTGGCAGGATTTTTATTGAAGTTTATCTTTAGATCGAAACATGGATATAACATTTACCTAACTGATTTTTAACTGTAGCTCAAAAAGGAGCAGAAATTGCCCCAAAGTCAAAGGAGAAACATTACACAATGTAAACAGTCTTATTGACTTCTTTTAATTACATTATATTTTGACTGATTGTACTTCTATTTATTTTGTTTATATTTAATGGGAGCTTTTTGATTGCTTTTATAATATTTATACGGAATATTGTTTATCTTATTTTTATACTCTCCTCAGCACAGCTTCAAGAAGAGTAATCAGTAAATATAATTCCAAGCAAATAGACAATGCAAGTTTATCTTTTTCCTCAGGAGAATAGAAATCCACATCCATCATCCTTTTTGAATGAAAGGAAACCAAGTCTTTGATAAGTTATATGCCCCCAATTGACTTCAGATCACTGCCCATTATACAAGCATCAAAAATACAGGTTTTGCTCCTTTTGACTCTATGAATGGTAGCTGATTTTGATGTTTAAGCTCTGTTCCTCTTCCATTTGAGAGCAGCACTAAATAGCCTTTGTCTCTCTAAGGGACCATTTTTTGATCAGGAAAGAAATGGGAGTATGTTGACTGTCAATGCTGTAGCGTAAATCTTTCCAAAATATTTTCTGAGTCAGGTCTGGATAGAGCGATTTTGCAGTAGTTCTGCTCATATCTAGATAGTTATTTGTAGAATGGATAGAGATTCTGATTCAACCACAAAATATTTACTGTATGGAATTGTTGGAAGAAATATAGCCACCTGGGTTCTGCTCCAAGTGGGAAAACAGACACTGGAAACATGGAGACTGCTTGGAAAGATGGTGGTCAGGAATCACATGGCTTGAATTCCTGAGCAGAAAAGGGATCACATGCTTCAAGGTGAAGAACCAAAAAAAAAAAAAAAGCAAGGGAAGATGCTGAGTTCCTGATTTTATACCCTCTGTTGGGGTCCACCTTAGTGTTTTCTATTCCTGTATAAGAAATGTATCCTGATTGGTTGTGAGATTCCCAGGGGATGGATGTCGAGATGTTTGCCTACATCTTGACATTTAGATTACTATTATAAGGAGGGAGGGGGGAATTGGGTTGTGCATCGAGGAGGGAATGTCTACAGGGGAGGGGACGTTAGAAGGGGATTGCGTCGGGTTGGGGTTTGTATGTAATAAAGATTAGTACCGTGTGATTCCTGATAGCCATAGTGAGCCGTATTGAGTATTGACAATGATTCCGGACTGCGGCAAGGATGACTCCTAGTGGAGGATGACGACGCAACCAGGATGACAAAGTCTTTGCTGATTGGCGGCAGGCGCTGCAGTAATTGGAGCGGATATTTCAAGCCAGCGTTTGAAGGAGACCGTAACGATGGCTTTGATTTGTTTAATGTTTGGCTCAGAATTCCTGACGGTGCTCGCAAGATTAAACTTTGTTACTTTTGCAACTTTGGAGTGTGGTATGCTTAATCTTGGCAGCGGCGTTGGCAGAGTCGACAGAAAGCCAGCGTGACCAAAGGGGTTATTTGCCAGGGAGCCTATTTTGGCCCATCCGGATCCATCTGGGTTATTCATAGTTCAAGCTGACACCAGCGACGTGGCGGTGGGTGCAGTACTCCTTCAGAAGGGAGCAGATGGCCTCCTTCATCCATGTGCATACACGTCCCATAAATTTGGAGTTACGGAAAGATCATGGGCGGTATGGGAGAAGGAGGCCTATGCGATTAGGTGGGCCCTGCTTACCAGGCGTCATTGGTTGGAAGGACCCTTTCGAAGTCTAGACAGATCATCGGAATTTGGAGGCCCTGCAACAAACACGCATACTAACGCCCAAACAGATCAGGTGGGCTCAGTACTTTAGCCGGTTTAATTTCCATTTGAAATACATTCCGGGCGGCAAGAATTTTCTTGCCGACGCCCTTTCCCGGTTGCCCCAGTTCCAGGGGAGCAGGATAGAGTCAGTAACGGGATTAACTAACGTTAATCCCGTTAGTTCAGTCTCAGGCGCAGCGGATTAGAGAGATGGTGCCGGAGGGGTTTGGGGAACTCTTGAGGGGTTACCTATCGGAGGATGAATGGCTACGTGATCATAAAAGTCAAGTAAAGTATAGGGATGGGTATGCATGGGTTGGGGATTGGCTATAGGTCCCTAAACAAGCGAGGGGGGCAGTGTTAAAACGCTGCCATGACCAGTGGGTGGCAGGTCACTTCGGGTTCCTTCGGACGTTACATTTAATACGACGTCAATTCTGGTGGCCCAAAGTACGGAAGGAGGTAGAAAACTATTGTCGGGGGTGTGGAGTCTGTGCCCTAGCGAAGTCGAAAGGGGGCAGACCCTGGGGACTCCTACAAACGGTGGCCAGTCCTACTGTTCCTTGGGAACAGATAGGGATGGATTTTATTATGGAGTTACCCAAGAGCAAGGGATATACAGTCATCTGGACTGTAGTAGATTGATTTTCGAAACAGGCCCACTTTATCCTTTGTCGCGGTTTACCATCTGCAAGGAAGTTGTGTCATCTCTTCGTCCATAATATTTTTAAACATCATGGGGCCCCTAAGAGGGTCATCTCGGACAGGGGAGTGCAGTTTACGGCGCAATGGTGGAAGTTGTTTTTGAAAGCTATCGGCTCGTCTCAGGGCCTTAGTTCAGGCTACCACCCCTGTACTAATGGAGTGGCAGAGCGGACTAATTCGATAGTAGAACAGTACTTGCGTACGTACGTCAGATATCAACAGGACGATTGGGTTGATCTTCTCCCCTTTGCAGAGATGGCTTTTAATAACAGGGTGAATAAGTCTACGGGGCATTCGCCGATCCGAATTAGGCGCCTGGTCCGGTGTCCGATGATTCTTATTATGAGATCGAGGAGATTTTAGATTCTCGCTGGAAATGTGGGAAGTTGATGTATCTTTTACGTTGGAAGGAGTACCCTTTAGACAAGGCTTCATGGGTGTCTTATGACAACCTGAGTGCTGATAGATTATTGCGACGATTCCAC
Organism: Calamaria suluensis; assembly: GCA_032468135.1. Taxonomy (NCBI): domain Eukaryota; kingdom Metazoa; phylum Chordata; class Lepidosauria; order Squamata; family Calamariidae; genus Calamaria; species Calamaria suluensis. The sequence continues at coordinate 50,537 of JANHFP010005646.1, read as the reverse complement.
TGGGCATTCCCTCTTAAGCCAAGAATGGGAGATAGGTAGCATTGTGGGGGTTATTAACTATTTCTATTTTGTATTTCAGGAAGAAACATGGTGAAAGGAGGAATGTATGTCGAGATGTTTGCCTACATCTCGACATTTAGATTACTATTGTTAAGGAGGGAGGGGGGAATTGGGTTGTGTGTCGAGGAGGGAATGTCTACAGGGGGACGGGGAGTTAGAAGGGGATTGTGTCGGGTTGGGGTTTGTATGTAATAAAGATTAGTACCATGTGATTCCCGATAGCCATAGTGAACCGTATTGAGTATTGACAATGATTCCGGACTGCGGCGAGGATGACTCCTAGTGGAGGACGACAACGCAACCAGGATGACAAAGTCTTTGCTGATTGGCGGCAGGCACTGCAGTAATTGGAGCGGCTATTTCAAGCCAGCGTTTGAAGGAGACCGTAACGCTGGCTTTGACTTGTTTAATGTTTGGCTCAGAATTCCTCACGGTGCTCACAAGATTAAACTTTGTTACTTTTGCAACTTTGGAGTGTGGTTTGCTTAATCTTGGCAGTGGCGTCGGCGAAGTCTAATCCTACCTTTGTTGAATCTTGGGTAATGGCATTTGCTTATGAATAGGCCTAGCTATCTGTTTATCTCTTAAGTGTAGGCATCTGCTGTGGGCTATTCAGAGTGTGGGGGCTATTAAGAGTGAGTTAGTTTCCTGCCTCAAAACATGTTTTTCCATGCAGGGAAATTTAAATATTCTGCCTGTTTAATATTTCTTAGACTATTTCATTCTTCTAGGGGGGTGACTGCTAACTTCCTACAGAATTTTGTAGACAGCTGATATACAGCCAAACCAATGA
>JANHFP010005645.1:145610-167167 GCA_032468135.1 Calamaria suluensis | reverse complement strand
GTTTCCGACTCTAGGGGGTGGTGCTTATTTCCATTTCAAAGCCGAAGAGCCAGCGCTGTCCAAAGACGTCTCTGTGGTCATGTGGTCAGCATGACTCAACACCAAATGCGCACAGAACACTGTTACCTTCCCACCAAAGGTGGTCCCTATTTTTTCTACTTGCATTTTTATGAGCTTTTGAAACTGCTAGGTTGGCAGAAGCTGGGACAAGTAATGGGATTCGAACTGCTGAACTGCCAACCTTCTGATCGACAAGCTCAGCTGCCTTACCCACTGAGCCACCATGTCCCTTAAAAATGTCCTAGAACAGGTCTAAACCTTTCCAAATGTTCATGACCTGTTTTTCTACAAAGAGTTTATCTAATCCATCCATCCAATCTTATCTAATCCATCATTAATGCGGATGACTGGATTAATGTTTTGGATATTCCGTAAATTGTTGTATAATTGTCTCTACCAATAAAGGAAAGTATTTATAGCTCAGGTTTGAAATGAAGGATCTTTGGTGAAGCTCTCTGAGCTTGGCTGTTTTATTGCAGATGTTTCATTACCCAAACTTAATGAAACATCTGCAAGAAAACAAACCAAGTTTAAGAGAGCACCAAGGACCCCTCAGAATTATTTCTGTTCTTCTGGACTGATAATAATCCAGTCTATGCTCAAGTCACTTTTTCTATGTATTCATAAAACATGTGTTCTGAAAAAAAGGCAAGAGGTGGGAAAGAACTGGTAAGTTCTTTTCAACATTCAATGTTTTTTCTGAGAAACAAAGAGATTCTAACATTCAAAGATAGGATTGAGTCATCAATCAAAAAGTTCAAGGATGCTAATTAAAATTCCATAACATGAATAACAGTTCCCCCCTCCCCTCTTGATTATGCTGCTTGTCCTCAAAAATTGCCCATAGATCTAACTCCTATAATTCTAGCTCCATCAGCAGAAGCTAATGAAATATTGTAGCTAGGGAACTAAAGTGCATTTTTGATAAGTTATCTGCTGTTTTACAGAAAGAAAACAAGGTGGTACATATAAATAACAATTTTGCCTGTTTGTCTTGTGGTAATTTTGTTCTTTTCTCTCCTTCACCACAGCCCTTTCAGTTTAATACTGTTGTTTAAAGGTAAAGGTTTCCCTCGAACATATGTGCTAGTCGTTTCCGACTCTAGGGGGTGGTGCTTATTTCCATTTCAAAGCCGAAGAGCCAGCGCTGTCCAAAGACGTCTCTGTGGCCATGTGGTCAGCATGACTCAACACCAAAGGCGCATAGAACACTGTTACCTTCTCACCAAAGGTGGTCCCTATTTTTTCTACTTGCATTTTTACGTGCTTTGAAAACTGCTAGGTTGGCAGTTGTTTAGGTAATTGTTTAGGCAATGATAAAACTAAAGAAAATATGGGGATTAAACCTTATTCTCTGGTTACACTCAGTGTTTTTATTATTCATTCTAAAACCTGAATGCTCCTTTAATGTTATTGTTTTTTTTCCAAATTCTGAACTTTTGTGTATCTCTAAAAAGCTTATGGTTTCTATCAGTGGATTCATTTTTTTTTACCAGCAGTTCTGTGGGTGTGGCGTGGTGGATGTTACATGGCTTGGTGGGAGTGGCAGGAGAAGGATACTGTAAAATCTCCATTTCCTCCCCCACTCCAGGGGAAGGTTACTGCAAAATCTCCATTTCCTCCTGATCAGCTGGGATTGGTGTATTGGTAGATCAAAGGGCATGGTATGTACAATACAAAACGTTGCCCATAATGTGTTATTTTTGGAACTGAATTGTGGACAAACCTTTGTATTCTATACATCTAAAGCCTTAGACCATATATTAACCAGTGTTAGATTTTTATGCTATGAACCAGTTCCCACAAAGTGTGAAATATCTATTAAAGAAAAAAGAAAAGTGAGGGAAGGGGGAAAAAAACCTTCTGCATAAAGTATAATGTTGAATTAAGTAATACATTCCAAATGTTCTGTGTTTTCTGACAGAAATTCTTAACATGGTAATCAAGAGACAGGTATACATTCTGAGAGAACAGGATATTACAATAGTGCTGAATATAAGTAAGCTATAGAGCCAATCAATCCCTTGGTTTTATAGATGAGTGGAATAAAAGAATATGGACACATGCATTAAGCCATGTTGAACTGGAGAATGTCTCTGATGGAAAAGAGTAAAGAAGTGGGCAATTGCAAAGCATAGACCTCTACCCGCCCCCGCCTCAAAAGATTTAGATCAGAAAGTGAGAAGAAACAAAGTTCCTAAATAGCTTTATTTTGTAAATGTCATTCATTATAGGCTTTCTTTTTGGTTAAAAAAATATAATCCTCCAAGGAACCTTATGTCATATTATGCTTCATATATTATTTATTTAATTCTCCATCAACAACAATGTATAATCATGACAATTGTGAAAAGAATGTCCTAATATTTTTTTAAAAAAATTGCAAGTTGGGTGGTTAAGCGGTGACAAAGCTATATTTTTGGAGTGGCATTATCTCTTATTCCAAAGTATTAGGAAGGACACCTGATACAGAAATTGAAAAGGAGAGCAAAATCAGAACAAAAAGCCTTCTGGCTCAAAATGATGTGAAAACAACACAACAGCGGTAATTCTCCAGTGAGCTATAGCATCAAAATGCTGAGATATGATTCCAAATCTTGTAGCATTTTAAGCAGGCCTTGTATAGTGCACTACGTTGAAATTATAGTCATCCTAACAGATAGCTTATCAGGCCTAAAAATACAGCATCTTAGAAACTATTTTCTCATTGTCAATTTTGTTTTGGAGTGAAGGTAGATTCAACTACACTGTAATGACTATAAAAACATAGAAAAGGGTTCATTTTGAAATATTACTAGTTGTGAGTGATGTTTCTTATGATAGTGCAGCCCTGGCAGTTAAATTTTCAATTACCAGGCTGCTTTCTTTGTGTTTTGTGTATTCTATATGCAGGGCCAGCTGTATCAGTACAGCTAAGGTCTCAGTGTGTAGATAAATTGGGGGTATTAGGCAAATGGTATTGGATTGATTAAACCACAGGCAACATTTTGAAAATCAGTAGGGCTTCCTGTGCAAGGATTCCACTTCAGAACCAGAGCACTGAATGTGGTAGAGTATGTAACATCTGGCTTAGTGTGAATTGTGCCTAGAAGACAAAGTTGAAACTATTTCCAGTTACCCAAATGTGGACAGGTATAGTCACGCAATCAATGTCCATTAGTATTCACTTCACTGGCATTCAAAGAAAGAAAAGGATGGTAGTGAGAAGAGAACACATGGCAGGGGTGAAATGCTACTGATTTGCACCAGTTTGGGTGAGCCGGTAGTAAAAGAAAGCTACTGGCTCATCCATATCAATATTTCCAAAGATCAGCTGGTCTGCACAATTTATATTTGCTAGAAAGCAGGAAATCCTGCTTTCTGGCAAATATAAATCATGTGGCACAGCTGTTCCCACCCTCACTCTTCTACTTACCTTGTTAAGCCTCCTTTTTCTGCACATTTGGCACACACTGTGCATGTGTGTGTGCAGCATGCATTTGGTGTGTACTGGGCATGCATGGATAGAATGCTTTGGGAATGCACTGTGCATACGTGTGCATGCAGCATGCTTTTGGTGTGCACCGTGCATGCATAGGCAGCAAACTGGTGGCAATTCATGGAAGATTTCACCAGTGACACATGGTTATTTATCCAGTGAGGCAATGGGTTTAGATGTTAATTCTAGAAGCCCTGATTCCAGATAACATAAAGTATAATTTTGTAGGAATAATACAAATGAAGTTATAAATTTACCTCTGAATACAAAATCTATAGAATGAAGAGTGTTTTGGAAGGGAAGTTGTGAAAGAGGGCATAGAATCGAATAAATTAGAAATTCCAAATGGCCATATACTTTCGCAGAATCACAATGGACAATGATCGTACCAAAACACTGGAGACATTTCCAAATAAATGAATGGTGAACTTGAGACAGCAAAAAGTTGGCATCGGCTGGTTTTAAGTGTTCTATAGTGGACAACTCTGTGTTCATCAGGCCATTAAAAATGGCAAGATATTTAGAAACTCTAAACTGTTACCCTCCAGAATGGTTGGTTGTAGATATGAAACAATTCTGGGTTTAACCCAGGATGATGAAAGATGTAATTATTCTCTTTGGACTGGGTGAGTAGGCATTTAAATGGCAAATGCAATCCAATAAAAATAAATGTGAAGTCCTATGCTAGAGCAAATCATCCTAATTTCATATTTAATTTCATGGGGTCTGAACTGGCAATGACTGATAAGGAAAAGACTCCAGAGTTGTGGTAGGGCAGCTCAGTGGATATGACAGTTGTGGAAAAGATGAATGACCTATTAGGGATCATTAGGGATGAGACTGAAAAGAAAATGAAAATTATTACGGAACTGAGCAACTCTCCGTATGAGATGCATTTTTGGTCTTGTAGTTGTTAACGTTATTTCCTTTCTCTGGGTTTGCAGGAGCTGCTGCTTAGGCACTGCATAAAACAAGATGTTGTACTGGTTTCTCTCTTTGGATTTTTTTTATTTAACGTAGAAGAATGGGAATCCTTACTCTTCAGTTGTTGCTGAATTACTTGCGCTTACAAGATGGCCTTTAAGGAAGTTCCTGGGGTTCATAGTTCATCCAATTTGGAAGGACAGAAGTTCCCTATTCCCCGTGTTAAAGAAAACAAAGGAATAACGAGAGACATGACAAATCTACACAATGATACACAAAATGGAGAATATAGAACCCAGGGTTATCTAATGAGATTTAAGGCAGATAAAACAGATTAGTTCTTTACCGTCAGCTCCTTGCGAGGAGCTCTTCGAAATAAACAAATTGAAGCCCGTGGTTGGTTTGGTTGAATCAGTACAAGCTTTAATCTTGGTTTTTCCTACGAATGAGTCTGAACTATTTACATGCAGAGGTGAAGGCAGCGCTACCAGCCATGAATCGGAGCGTGTTAAATAGCCTCCCAGGCACATCACTCTGAATCCCCTCAGCTGATTGGATGCTGCATCACGCCCACATTACCAATTGGCTGACTCGTTGACACCACATATTTAAACTATACCGACAAGAAACTAACCCACATCCCGTGCTGCACGACCGGCTACCTACACGCCACCACCGTGAGTTTCAAGTTTTGATTGTAGATCAGCTGTTGGGGATGGCAGACCCAACATTTACATTCACTCAGATTTTTTAGTGGTTGTAGGAAATAGGCCTATACCCATGCTGTCAGCGTTCTAGAAAACCTCTTTCCTCCAATTAAGAACTCCGAGCCAGGCATTTCTCAAAGTCTCATTTATTAGAGCAGGTTTAACATGGTTTCCAAAGCTGCCACATGCCCTGTTTCTGAGCTCTCCAGACATCAACCAAATTTATAGATAGGCCTTTGACCTGATACAGATAGAGTCTTCTTGATACAGTGAAGTTCTTTGGACACTCTTAATTCTAGGATTATGTTTAACTATTATTGCTGAACAACACAAGTTGGAACGGGGTATTCTAATTGTGTGTTGCAATGGGTTGCCTTGGGGAGCAGGTCAGATGTAAAGGAATAAGATGCTGGATAATGGGTTTTTTTTTGTATAATCTAAAAGGGGCCTTTGTACATTAAAGCACACAGACTCACATTATCAGAAAATGAAAATCATTTTTCCTTGTATTATTTTCTAGGGTTCTCCAATTCTTAGCTGTTTATAACAGTATCTTAAGTTAGGTTTTCTTAAGCCACTTGGAAATGTGGAATTCTCTGTTCAGGATATGACAGCAGTAACAAGAAGACTGTACCTGTGTACATTTTTCTGATGTTTCTCTTTGCATTTCAAAACCAGAATAAGGTAAGGTGAATTAAGTAAGTTTCCTTGAAGACAAATCCATAATAAATAAGATGATTCAGTATACAGAGAGGAACAATCACATCAAAAGTAGCAACCCACTGGAAACTGAAGCTAAACAAATGGAAAGGGAACAAAATAAATGTAATTAACACAAAACTGGAATATTAAGTCCATGTCTTCTAGTGTTTATCCACAGCACATAATGTTCTATGTAAAATATACCAACTGCAGTATCAAATGAATAAAGGATTATCTCTGATAGGGATTTTGCCTTTTTAAATTAAAAAAAAAAGAACCCACACAATATTTTTTTTCCAATTCTAGTGGCAGTTAATGTTTTTAAACCAGAGAAACAGGTTAATCTCTTCTGGCAATTAGGAACAGATATAAAAAAGAAGCAAGATGAAACCAGGCAATTCAGCTGCAGATTGAAGAAGTACGCACAGTATCAATGCACAGTATTTTTTTTTTAATGCCGTCCATTTAAAGAAATTCTCTGGGCAATTCACAACCGCAGCAAGGAGATGGCATACTAAAATAAAAGATTTATTTACAATGTTAGCATCTTGATTCAATAAATAAACAGTTCATAAAATCCTTTACAAGCCACTTCACAAAGTATAATACAACACAGTATGACTTCTTTATATTAATTTCATGGAACCAAAGAAAAAGAAAAAAGATTTATCTCTTGTCTGTAAGTAAATGAAATCATAAGGAATGCAGAACAAATGAGGAACACCTTTTCCTTGTTTCTATAGGCCAACCCTATCAATAGCACCCTTTGCCTGATTAATGAGCCTTTACCTAGTGCATCATACTGATATCCGAGTACAGTATGTATAAAAGCATAGAATGGTGAGATACTGCATAATTACCACCACTCCCGCAAAAAGATACTAGAAGCTAGCAGAAGAAATCATTTTCTTTGTTAATGGCAGCTACTGTAGCAAAAAAATTAATTTAAAGTCATAATTCTCCCTGCTATCCCCTTTCCTCTCCTCCCCAGCCTTTTCTGCATAAAAGAGTCTATGTGGTACCTCAGCTTTAGAAGCACAGATGGGGGCACAAAGGGACTTCAAAGTGTTTCTAGATACTTTCCTGTGGGTTCTTTTTTTAAAAAAAACCGAGCTAATAAGATTTTCTTTTCCAGAACTGCTTGTTAATGAAGGAAATCATGTTTTTCACATTTGTTTCCTTTCTGATAAGAAACGGAAAGGAACAACATAAAGACAAGTGACATATGGACATGGCATTCTGGCTTTTGAACAGCTTCTCATCTCAGATCTTTGAAGAACCATTTCATTTGTTATGACATCCCATAATAGGGTGTTGCAAAACCTAAGCAAATGCCCAACAGAGAAAACATAGTTAAACTGAGACCTTTATATGTTGTAGTTGCATCCAAGATAAATCATCATAATACATTTTAAAATCCGAAGCGGTCAGTCATTGCAACCAGGCAGGGCAGCCAGAGAAGAGGAGCTGGTTATCACAACATAAATGATCAATATTAAAAGCCTGACTGCCTGGGCAAATACTAGAATCTGCTTCCCACTGGTGGAATGGAGAGAAAAAAAATTGCCCTCCTTTCAGTTGCGCTTTAAATACTGTTGTAAGGAAATATATCCATGTGGGTTCTGCTCCAAGTGGGGAAACAGACACTGGAAACATGGAGACTGTTTGAAAAGATGGTTGAATGGTGGGCAGGAGCACATGGCTTCAGTTCCTGAGTAGAAAATGGCTCACATACTTCAGGATGTTGAGTGGAGAACCAAAAGGGCCCAAGGGCTGCTGGTTTCCTGAATTTATGCCTTCTGTTGGGCCACACCTTACTTTGTTGGGCCACACCTTACTGTTTCTTGTTCCTGCATAAGAAATGTATCCTGATTGGTTGTGAGACATCCAGGGGAAGGGGTCCTGGCCAACTCTATAGGATGTCTCCAAGCTTGCTTGAATCTTGCCATGAGTTTCTGTTGCTTGATGGGTTCTATTATGTTGCAAATGAGATGCTGAGTGTTTAATGGCCCAATTGTCAAATGTGGGGGGCTATTAAGAGTGAGTCTATTTCCTGCCTAAAATCATGTTTTCCTATCCAGGGAAATATAATATTCTGTCTTTTTAATTTTTCCTAAAATACTTCATTCTTCTAGGAGACAGGTGAGTGCTAACTTCCTACAATACATTCTGAGTTTTGGGACATTATCCAAAGCGCACCGGGAAGGGGGGGGGGGGAGACAGTTGAAAGAGCACAGATCTCATAGCCTTCTCTTTCACTTTAAATACCTCTAGAAATGGTATCTGACAAAATAGTCAAAGTTTTACAGAGAACCTCTGATGCACTGGCTCCCTCTTCATATCATATTTTTGAGCCTAGAGCTCCAAGTACCATATGTTGGAATCAGTGGTGGGTTGCTACCGGTTTGTCCGAATCGGTAGCAGCAGTGACAGGGGGCTCTGCCCACCCGGATGTCATCAAATATGTTCTGCGCAGGCACATAAGTGGCGCCTTCGAGGGAGCAGAACAGTAGCAAAGGCAAGTGAAACCCAACCCTGGTTAGATTCATTTAATTGTGTAATTCACTATATATAAAATTGGGTCTAGTGACATGAAGAGTCACTTAAATAACTTCATCACTTAACCAAAATTCTAGTTCCAGTTGTGATCCTAAATTGAGGCCTACTTGTACCCAGTGCCTTTCTCTTTGTTCTGGGTAATGTTTTGCTGACGTTACTTCATAGTTTCTCTCAGGCATGCTGCAGAATGAATTCTTCTCAGCAAAGTTTCCTAAATTGTATGGCTCTATTTTCTGCCAGGTACCTGGCAATCTTTTCACACAACCCGTAGAAAATATGCCTGAAGGGGAGAAGTTGTGTTTGCCATGATATTTCTCTTTTAACAAGAGAACGGTAGGAGGAAACCAGAAATGTTAAATTTAAAAAATGCAACTGGATGTAAAAATTGGTTACATTTGTCATAAAGACACTTCCCCAGAGGAGTGATGTATCTCCATTTTTAAAAAGAAACATTGAAAGCTCGGTTGGAGAGCAGAACTAATGACCCCCGAACTCCACAACAACATTTTCTGTATTCTAACATTTTCCAATAGAATAAACAATTTAAGTTATGTCAATGTGGGGTCTAAAGTTTATTAAAAATAGTACTAAAACATGTTAGAAAAACTCGCAGTTTCTAGGAAGGAAAGAACATATGACACATCTCATTTTCCCCATCTTATGCAGATAGTTCCAAAATCCACAAGACTCTTTATCTGTCCATCTTCTAATGCAATAGCCCCCAACCTTTTTGGCACCCAGGGACTGGTTCCAAGGAGAGAGGTTTTTCTGAGGACTGGAGGAGGTGTGGTTTGTCATGCTGCCTGCATCCTGCAGATGGGACTTTGCTCGATTACACAGCCCAGTTTCTGACATGCTGTGGCCCAATGCTGGTCCATGGACCAGGGGTTGGGGACTCCTGCTCTACTGTACACCTCGCTTACTTACTTACTAAGTCTGCATTACTATTAATCTTCTCATCATTCCCATCACCCATCTCTTTCTACTTAGGACTGCATGACTGTAACTTTGTTGCTTGTATCCTTATTGACTGTTTCCTAACATGATTTGATTGCTTATCTGTACCCTATGACTTTCATTAAGTGTTGTACCTTATGGTTCTTGATGAACATATCTTTTCTTTTATGCACATTGAGAGTATATGCACCAAGACAAGTTCCTTGTATGTCCAATCACACTTGGCCAATAAAAATTCTATTCTATTCTATTCTTTGTGAATGAGCAGAAATTATGCAATGGGTCAGGGGTTTGAATCATCAACTTACTTTCCTAATACAACACTGCTGATGAACTGCTGCCTCCATTTTAAAAGAGCTTTAATTCCTAACCTTGGAGCAAACAATGTCCCATAATCTCCCAATATGGGCAGGTCTGTAGGAGATGACCAGGCTGATCACAAGGTCAAACACATAATCAATTTGGAGTCTCTACATTCCCTGCCCTTCAAGTCCGTTGACTCTTAACTCACACAAATTTACTTTGGTTTTTAGTAATTCAGATTCTTGTGTATAAGTAGCATGAAATAAACTTGTAGTACTTTTGAACTCTATACTTGTTCTTAATTTCTTGCACCTGATAAGCTCTAGACTGTAGTTTTGGCCAATCCGTACTGATCTATGATCATAATTTTGATTTGACTTGATCCTAGCCAACCTCCAACAGAGGTTTAGTATCACATGGCATCTCTAGCCATCTCACAAATGGTCTGAGTCTATTGTTTCAGCCAAAAAATGGCGTGGGGTAGAATTGTTGGCTGCTTATCAGTAAGGTCAGTCAGGTCCCATATCTCAGAAACTTAAACAAATTTGTTCCTTTCCACCAAAGAAGGCAATTAATTCAAACAAAAATATTGCCCGAAATTAGCAGTAGAAATTTCAGCTTAGCACTTAAGTAATTAACCTTTCCTCTCAAAGAAAATCTCTTTCCATAATGAAAAATCTGAAGGAACAAAATATAACTGTAGGAAATGATCAGGCTGAGCCCAAAGGAGGGAGTTAAATGCATCGTAAATCACAAGTCACTGCACTCCCGCAAGAGATCTAAGGCTAGCCCACCTTGAATGCCTCTCTTATCTCCTGTGCTTTTCCTTTGACTGGTAATTGGCCCCATTCTTGTGGAGAGCTTAAGCTTGCAATAAATCTTTATACTCATTCGAATTGCCTGAATCTCTTGGGGGCTTGTCAATAACTACACTCATCCGTAAAATAACAGATGTGAATCTGTTATGAAAAACAAGTTCATAACAAAATGAACTTTTCAACAATATGCAAATAAGTTCAGGCTTTGACTCCGCTGTAAACATTTTTGTGGGGTGAAATGAAAAAACAAATAAACCCAGAAATGTGGTTCTTCCCAGAATCTGTAATTAGCATATTACTGTTTGGAGTAGCAAATGCATGGATTATGTTTTTCATTGACTGATTATATGCAATCAAACTGGTGTCAACTCTTAGCAATCACATTTTCTCAAGGAGGTTCTTTAGAACTTCCAACAGTGAGCCCATTGCTGGTGTAACCTAATTGATCCAGTTGTGGCTGATCATCTTTTCCTTTACCTTTCCTAGTGTACAGACTTCCCCAGAGAGCTAAGACTTGTTGGTATCAATATGCCTAGCTGCATTTTACAATACAGACAAAGTGTATTGCTAGTTCAGAGAAAGTGTATTCAGGGTTACAACTTTGCATAGCAATCCTAACATTTAGCAAGAAATGCATCTCATAAAGTCTGGTGGAAATTCTTTAACTAAGTAGTAGCAGCTCTTCCTCCTGTTCCTCATGATTGTTCCTTCTTCCCATTACATCCAATCTAAACTGGGTATCTAGTTCTTTAACTAAGAGCTGTCTGGGACTGGGGATTTTTAAATATGTATAAATATATAATTATCATTTCAAACTATAGCAATTAATTGATGCTTTAAGCCCCTTTTTCCTTATATCTCAAAGCCAGATACAGTATAAACCAGGATAAAATAATATACATATTTTACTTGAAAAACCAGAAAGTATGTAGTCTTTTTGTTTATTTAAAGCTATCTCATATCACATTTGTTTACAATAATTTATGTATACACATTTACTTATTTTTCTCTACACATTTCCCATGTGCACAACAAGGAAATTGCAAAAAAAATATGGGTACCATTAGTTTATTCCCCAAGTACTGCAATTTTCAATCTACTAATACTAATTTCCCTCCGGTTTTCTTCCACTTAAATTCCACCCCAACTTTCAGAAACTTGACTGACTGAAATAAACAAATAACAGAAGCAAAAGCCATTTTCTCCTCTGCCCCCCTAGCTGCGGTGGGGCAGGGGGGGATTCTATTTTCTTATATTCTATGTCATTTCTCTCAGCTGCTATTTTTCCTCAAGACTCCAATCAAATCCTATCCTTATTTTAAATATTCTCCTTTCAAGGGTTAGAACAAAGATAGATTAGAAAACACAAGTGCAGCTCAGCCATCACGGCTCACATTGTCAGAAGACAAAAGTTATTATAAGTCTGACTCTATGCATATATTCAGTTCATTTTCTTGGCAACAATATGAAACGGCGTGCCATTGCCTGTGCCCTGGATGTTATTCAGGATCTTGCTGTTTGCTCAGCATTTTGCCTAGTATTTTGCTAGGAAAAAAGATGTCCTTTTGTAAATAGATGCTCAAATATCAACTGAGACAAAACGGAGACTATGTTTTGAATTTGCTTATGCTGCATAGGGTGAGGCTGGAGTCTAGCGATTGTGTTTTTAATGTATTGGGGCTGTTGTTTAAGAGCAATAAGAGTCGGGGGGGATACAGGTACTCCTCAACTTACAACAGTTAATTTAATGAGAGTTCAAAGATACAACGGCCCTGAAAAAAGTGAGACCATTTTTCATACTTATGACCTTTGCATTATTCCATTCCATGGTCATGTGACAAACATGGAAAGAAAAGTTGTAAAACGGGGCAAAACTCACTTAACAAATTTCTCACTTAGCTTCTTCAGCTCAGGAGGCCAGTGTTTCTCAACTTCAGCAACTTTAAGATTTGTGAATCTTGTGAAACCCTCCATGAAATCGAGTTTGACACCCCTGGTTTAAGCTAATATAACAAATATCTATTGTTTCATTACATTGCAACTGACTACTGTTGATTTAAAAAGATGGGGAACTATCTCATTCAAGACTGATTCTCAAAGCCTGACAGCAACTAATGAAAAGATGTCATGGGATTGAGAGAAGGAGAAAGCGGTCTCCATTGATAGGAAACAGTTTTCTCAGAATTGCAAGCATTTCCTACATGTTTTGGTACTTTTAATTGCTATTCATATTTATAAAAGATTTACATTGCAGAATGCTTCACATTTTTTTTCTTTTCTTCAATCTCAAAATGCCCCACTGAGGTAGGATGCTAAATTAATCAGCTTTGCCATATTATTCTCACTTCTGAATTACCCAAACAGTTACCCAAAATACACTAAGAAAATGACACGGATGGAATGTAATCACCAGGCTCAATTCAAATTCTTTATTCATCTGCTCTAAGGCTGCTAAAGGGCTTTTACTATGCCTCTATTTAGCATCTATACAACTAGCCCATGACAGGCACCAAGATCACTGTTCTGCCACTGTATGGTCACTCTAGCAATGATCAACCAACCCATCACGTGAAAATCACTCTTCTAAAACAAAGGCATTTCAGAAGCATGGCACTACAAACATTTTAAATGAATAGCTAACTTTAAAGAGCTTCATTAATTGTTAAGGAAAAAAAGGCAACTGGTATTCACAGCCACCCACAATATTGTTTGCAATAGCAAGTCTGATCCTGGATAGAAAAGGAAAGCTAAATGTTTTAAATACTTTCAACACATCAAAAGTTTGTTTAAAGAGCTTCTTTTTCTTGTTTTCCTCCTGCTTATTGTTAGAAGAAGTATGTTCAATAGTTAACATTAATAAGCAATAATTATTTGAAATAATTATTCATTCATACCAGAACAGGCATGAATGATTAATTAAGAGGCAAATCTTTCTGGATATTGGCTATGTTACCAAATTTTTCATAGCTTTGTTATCACACCAACAATTCATCAGTGCTTTGGATTCCGATGGTAAACAGTACTGGCATTCGCATGAAGGCAAGAATATACATAACATTCTGACCACCAGTCAGAATTACTGGTAGTTAAACCAAGCGGCTTTTGTGGTTGTTGATTTTGGAGAGTGTTTTATTTCAAGCTGAAAGAAATCTAAATATTCTGAATCTTTCAGGCACTGAAATATTCAACTCCATTTTGTGTTTTGTGGTTGTGATGTTTCTTTTCAAATTGTCTATGCTTCTCTTTAGCATGAGACCCACAATAAATGATCCTGATGATACCCAGGTCTTTGTCGCTGTTTTATACAAATTCCAACAATGTTGCAGAGGTGCTGGGTAAAAATTTCCACTCTGTTTGTCTGAAGGTGGAATGGTCTATAATTGGAGCAGTCTCCCAAGTTTTCTTCGCTTTTGAAGAGAAGAACTGTAATTCTCAGGGCCCAGTTGGGAGGCACATGGCCAGAGTCTACAATGACATTGATGAAGTTTGTCAGTCAGTCAGCTACTATACATTCTTTCAAGTTCCAGATGTTTTGCTGGTAGATTGTCTGGGCCAGGTGCATTGAATTCTTCATGTCACTTATAGCTTTGGTAACCTCTTCATGTGTGATTGGATCAGTCTTAGCCAGGTAACCAACAACAAAGATTTTGTCTAAGTGCTGCCATTCTTTCAGAATTTTGAGCTCATCCTGCAATTGATGTCCACTTTAGCATGTGTGTAGTCTTCTGATCTAAACTTAAATATTTAACTATGGCTATTTAGAGATAGACAATGAATGAATATGAATGAATAGGCTACAATTGAGAGAATTACATTTATATGGACCTGCTTTGTGCCAGTTGTAGACTAAGTTTCAAAATGGAGATGGCATTGATTGCATTGATTAATATCTTTGGCAAGACCAGGATAGGGATATTGCAGTCCTTCTGAGTCCTACTTAATTTTACACATATAATTTTAATCCCCATTTCAAATTAGGGAATTCTATGTGACACATGGAGTGGCCCTCTAAACCCTGTAAATAAATATATATATTTACTGTTACAACCTCAGTAACAGTTACAACCACCGTGATATTTTGACATATTTTATGTGTATATAAAAGTTAGTTTGAAATGTTATGGGAGGACTCATAACTAATCCAAACATTGCAACCCCAACAAATAAACTGCATAATGGCATAGGATGATGTCCGAATCAGTATATACAAAATATCTATGGGCCAAGGAATCCTATCTGAATTACATTTTCCAGAAACGTCTGCAGGTAATGCAGGAGATATGCTCATGCTCTACACATTTGTTCTAGGAAACATTTAGGAAATGTAGAAGATAAAAAGTGTGGATTAAACTATCACATGCATGGGGGAGATAACTGTTGTGTATCACTGTAGGCTTGAGTAGCTTCATGTTAAAACATTCTAAACTTAAATATTTAACTGTGGCTATTTAGAGATAGACAAGGAATGAATATGGTACTTTATGAGTTGACCCCGACCAGCTCATTTATTTAATTTGAGAGCAGATGATCCAGGTTCTTTCAGTATAGGAAACTAAGGGAGTAAGAACCTCTAAACGTTGATGCTTCAACCTTTTAAATATGCTTCCCAAAAAAACTGGGTAGCTTCTCTTTTAATCACCTTTGGTGAATGGTTAGAACATGGCTTTTTTTGACATAATTTTGGAGACTAGGATCTGCCCTACTTCTTATCTGAACAGTACTGTTTTACTGAAATTTTATAAATGTTTATGTTTATGGTTTTGGTTGTTTTTATGATTGATTTATGGACTACCTTAATATCTGTACTTGTGATGACATTGAAATATTGAAAATAACGAAACAAAATTACACTAATCGAAGCATTAAATATATATTTTAATCCAGCAATTGTATTTGAGGATGTGTAAATACAGATATAGTATTTAATATTTTAACAAGGTTTGGTTCCTTGTAATTCTGTCTAGCCTTTACCAACAGTGGCTATATGGAGACATCTTTATTTTTTATGAGTAATAAATAGATTGTATCTATATGTAGTTAGTTCTGCTCTCCTATGTTGTGTTTGTTTATTTATCCTACATCCTGTTACTCTGATCAAAAAGGGAAGGATTTAAGATGGAGTAATTGAACCGTCCAGAAGGGATTAAAGAGAGGGTATTTTTCTCCACAAGGGATGTGGTGGCTCAGCCGCTAAGACAGCTGAACTTGTTGATCAGAAGGTTGGCAGTTCAGTGGTTCGAATCCTAGTGTCGCGTAATGGGGTGAGCTCCCATTACTTATCCCAGCTTCTGCCAACCTAGCAGTTTTGAAAGCATGTAAAAAATGCAAGTAGAAAAAAATAGGGACCACCTTTGGTGGGAAGATAACAGTATTTCCTGCGCCTCCGGCATTTAGTCATGCCGGCCACATGACTACGGAGACATCTTTGGACAGCGCTGGCTCTTCGACTTTGAAATGGAGATGAGCACTACCTCCTACAGTTGGAAATGATTAGCACATATGTGTGAGGCAAACCTCTACCTTTATTTTTCTCCACAGCTTCTAGTTAGATCTGATTCATTTTCGAAATATTTGTTTTTATTTGCCAGCTTCTCTCAGCATATCAAATATGGGCCCATTGTGCTTTCTGAGAATTGTCTTGCTGAAGGCAGTGGATGGACATAAGCTGAATGAGTGGGACCATCCACTGTTTGCAATGGCCATTAATGTACTCGGCAATTTGAGCCCAGCAAGAACAACCAACCAATGTTGTACTGAAAATTGTCCCTGCTCTTTAAAGGTTTGATAGATTTTGAAACTACCTGGCTTAAACTAATAGGATTTAATTTTGCCTTGCAGCTGCATCTGTACTTCACTAATTATGCATTGTTTGAATACGCCAGCAAAACAGGCACTATAAACTGTATACTCCAGAAAGTAAAATTGAATCCTTTCATCAAGAAAATTATATTCCTTATTAAATGCAACACACCAGGCAATGAGTTTTGTACTTATCCTCTATTGCTGGACTATTTATGTCCTCGGGTCACAATTTTTCAGGACCAGTGGTAGTCAAAGCTGTTGTTTTTCAAAACTGTAAAATATTTTATACTTTGCATTTAGCTGTCTATAGCGTCATATGTTTTAACTGAGTTTTCTTCTGATGCGCTGATTCTTTGGGAATTTCAAAGCATTGTCTTGGGAAAAAAATATTTTTTTCTCTTTTCGCCCATTGTGCAATAGTCACTAAAAACTGCCATGCAGTATTTCAAATTATGTTTGCATATAGGTTCTTGCTGCTAGAGGTTGGGGTTTTTTTAGGTCCTTCCACACACAGTTAACTAACCGCAATTTAAGAATGTTTGTTTTAAGGATTACAAATATGCTTTATGAGCAATGCATTATGAGCCCCGGTGGCACAGTGGTTAAAGTGAAGAATTGCAGGCTACTTCTGCTGACTGCCAGCCGACTGCAATTTGGCAGTTCAAACCTCAGCAAGGTTAACTCATCCTTCCATCCTTCCGAGTGGATAATATGAGGACCCAAATATGCTGATTAGCAATCAGCAATATGCTGATTCTGTAAATCACCTAAAGCATTGTAATATATATGTATGTATATAAGTCTAAGGGACATGGTAGCTCAGTAGGTAAGACAGCTGAGCTTGTCGATCGGAAGGTTGGCAGTTCAGTGGCTCGAATCCCTAGTGCTGTGTAATGGGGTGAGCTCCTGTTACTTGTCCCAGATTCTGCCAACTTAGCAGTTTCAAAAGCACATAAAAATGCAAATAGAAAAAATAGGGGCCACCTTTGGTGGGAAGGTAACAGTGTTCCGTGTGCTTTTGGCGTTTAGTCATGCTGGCCACATGACCACGGAGATGTCTTCGGACAGTGCTGTCTCTTCAGCTTTGAAACTGAGATGAGCATCGCCCCCTAGAGTCGGAAATGACTAGCACATATGTGGGATGGAAACCTTTACCTTTTTATGTAAGTCTAAGTGCTATAACTATTGCTAGTATTAATATACATATATGCACACTCTGTGTGTGTGTGTGTTTGGATATATATGTATGTATGTATGTATGTATGTATGTATGTATGTATGTATGTATGTATGTATTAATGTGCAATAGATTTTGATAAAGCTATATGTGCTTCTGCCTTTGTTCTCTCTACCACATTGTTATTTTGAGGAAAACTTGGATGGTAGCAAATAATCCACTCCAATCAAATATTTACTGCATACAATATGGGAGTTTCAAGAACCTGTTCCTGTCTCAGTCTATTCATTTTTCCTCCTTTAACGAAGATGAGATAATTGCACAGAATGAATAGAAGTACAGATGCACTTTTTCTCTCAGCTGATATCCGAAGAACTACATATATGTCTTGTACAAAAATACTATGTGGCATTCTTTCTAACCACTCTTAATGAGTATCCTCCTTTTCTACTGACATTAGTGATTTATCTACTGCCTCAAACTTCACTTAGGCTTAGATAAAGAGGGGACATGAAGTGCAGATATGTAACCCTCCTTTTATCTCTTCTTCAATATTGTAGGAATTCTACTTTAAATGTGGAGCACACCCAACCTCTGACAGTGAGACATCTGTGCCGCTGAACCTCATTACAACAAATACTCGGTACATCTCATGTATAACCTGTACAGATGTTAGGTAAGTCAGCTTGAAGAATGCTGATGGGTCGACTTGGCAATACAGGAAACCAATTTGGTGTCTTGTCTTCTTTTCTTTCAATAGTATCTTTTCCTTTGTCATTCTTTCCCCGCAATTAATTCCTTAGCTTTTATAATGGACATTAGAATGTTGATTCTAAAACTGAATGGATGAACAAACTGTTTCACATTTTGTGTTCTTATTCAGTTGAATAGGTTATGTGCCTATATAGTGCATGCATGAAAATCATTTTCCACGTATGGAAAGACTAAAGAGTAAAAGGCTTTAAGAAGAAAACATCTCTTTTTATGTTTTCCACATTTCCTACCACAATGCAGTAATAATGATTTCCTACTATTATTGCCTTGCCCCATCTTTATTGCAAATTATCCTGCTATTGAACTTGGCTTTTTTGCTCTTCTTGCTGATAAGAGTGAATGAGCAAAAGAGAAATGCATACCTTAAACAACGTTCAGCAGCAATGTCCAAACATAAGAATTGCATTTCATTTGTTTAAGTTATGAAGAAATGCCATAATTTCTTCCTTTCTATCCTGTAAAACAATGAAATATGCATACATACACACACACTTGCCTTCTGTAAGTTTTTCTCCAAAAACAATGACTGGTGATCCCATAGTTGTTCCAGAGTCCTTTAATAGAATTTTCCAGTCCACTGGGTAAAACTAGCATTTATAAGTGGTTTGCAGTATTTCTCTACTTTTGCTAGGAAAACTGTATGGATGTGTTCCTGGAGTCAACAGGAGTCAACCTCAACTCAAAGGCACTTTAGCCTTTTCATTATCAATATTCCGTTAGCGGAGTAGTAGACCACTCTCAGTGAACCACGGGTAAATGTTCATTTTGAACTATTCTCACCAATATTTAACAATTAACTTTTAATACAAATAATTAACTTTTAATACAAATATTTGAGGAGCTGCCACAAAGAAGCTATTTCCTAAGCGCCAGAAGGCTAGACAAGAAGCAATGGATAGAAACTAATCAAAGAGAGAAGCAACCTATAACTAAGCAGAAAGTTTCTAACAGTGAGAACAGTTAACTAGTGTAACAGCTTGCCATTATGAGTATTCCATCACTGGATTTTTTTTAAAGAAGATATTGGACAGTCACTCGTCTTGAATATAGGGTCTCCAGCTTAAACAGGGTGTTGGACTAGAAGATCTCTAAGATCCCTTCCAAATTTGTTATTCTGTTAAACTTGAAGATGTATGATTAAAATTAAAGAGAAAGGAGCAAAGTATACATCATCATCTTTTAAAGCAATACCTAAAGCATTTCATGGAGAAATAATATCCTAGTAGGAATTATTACAATAAAATGTGGATGAAGTATTCTAGCTTTCTCTCTAATGAAGTTCATAAATTTGTCAGGAATAAAATTACATGGATAATAAAACTGTACCATTTTCCCAGGTAGACACTTAAGAGATCCACTTAAAAAGTGAGAGTATGCCATTAATTCCTTGCTTGTAATATTCATCCAAACTAGCTTATAAAATGCAACACAACAAACTGCTAGAGAAGTGGATTTCCCCCCTCTTATTTCTTATTGTGGCTTCCTTCTCTACATGTTTGGTCATAACATTCAACATTTTGTTTTTCATTGTCTTCCTGTCCAAAACAACCTTTGCTCACAATTGCTATATCAGCAAGGAGTGGCATTTGACATAGATGGTTTATGAATGCTTGTGATGCTGAACACATAAGAAATTGCATTGTGACAATTTCAGAAAATGGTGAATATGTTGAAACTGGAATTTTCATCCTTCTTGTTGTTACTCATGAAAATAAATGAAAATGGATATTGCAATATAACTCTCGTGGCCATTTTCAAAATGTATGTGCTTTTCCATTCTTTTCACCAAACATGTGTTATGTTTCCTTTAAGAAGCTTTTTAATGTAGTGTTTTAGGCATTCTTCTCCCAATATTTTCATTTGCTATTGATGAAGGAAAGGGATTAGGATGCATAGCTCATATTTGATAAACTGCTTGAGATACCTGTATAAATGTTCACCTCGCTTACATTTTACAAAATTTAAAAAGGTCAAATAAGAGTATTTTTATTTTTCAAAATAAGAGGGCTACAGATAAAAAAACTAGGAGGAAAGAACTTGTTTATGAGCAAAAGGCAATTTCTCAAAAAGACGTTGAACAGATAAACAGATGTTAGTCTTTTTCCAATTTAGACACAGCACAATATAGACCAGGGGTCTCCAACCTTGGCAACTTAAAGTCTTGTGGACTTCAACTCCCAGAGTTCCTCAGCCAGCAAAGGTTGGAGACCCCTGATATAGACCACTGAATTATTGCTGCCTTGACTGTCTACTGATAGTAGTTAGGTGTAGAAAGTAAGCCGTATTGATCAGTTAAAAGATGAGTCAGTTTTGAAAAGAATAATGATATTTTTATCAGTTCACTGATATCGGACAGTTATAATACTCTGATTTATCTGTTTTATTGTTTATATTTGAGCTATTCTATGCAGAATCTCGATTGCTTGCTGTATCCATTAGGTCTGAAATTCCACCCAAACCCCATTGGCACTAGTCTATTTATTGCACAAAGTGCACCTGGCAGTCTTTATACAACATGCTAAAGTGTACATTCATCATTTACAAAGTACACTGAATGAGTTAACCCAGGGTTCCTAAGCAAAGCCAGCTAAAACACTAGTTTAAGGTGTTGGATCAACCTAACCGGTAATACTATTAGATTGACTTAAGTTGAATCAGTTACTTGTGCTGTACATTGAACTGTAGAGTGGTTCATTAAAATCCCACGATAAATAAAATAAACTACAACCATAGTCCTTTCAGCAGTTCCAAGAAAGCTCCACACCCATTTGCACTACTCAGGCAACCCTGAGAACACAGATAAACCTCCAAGCGACCTCAACGATTCTCTAAAAGAATGCAAATGACCAGCTGTCTGCAAGTGATATAAATCCTTCTCTTTGTCACCATCCAGTCAGAGTTGAAGAAGCTTCTTGGATGAGAAGTGAAACATCTTCTTTGTTGTGCTTTTTTGACAATATTTTTGATGTTAGATGTTCATTTTAAGTCTTGAAATATGATAGAACCTAGAAAATTGAAGGTCTCTACTGTTGATACTGTGTTGTAAGAGGCAGTAGTACAGGAGGTTTCTCCTAAAATCTACAACCATTTCTACAGTTTTGAGTGTGCTTAATTCCAGATTGTTTCGGTTCCACCTCAAGGCTAGTTGTTCAACCTTTTGTCTGTATGCAGATTCGTCATTGTCTCAAATGAGACAAATCATTGTTGTATCATCTGCAAACTTCAGTACTTTAACAGCCAGATTTTCACATAGTCACAGTGGGACATCGTCAAAGGGGGTGGTGGGCAGCAACAGG